>VDFB02045752.1:0-153597 GCA_007258455.2 Sequoia sempervirens
GAAATAAATGACTCCTCTTTTACAAATTTTTAACTATAGTAAAAAAATCCACTTTTTGCAAATTGCAAAAAATTTGACCCCCTCTTTTTCAAGTCTTGAAATTTAACACACATGGTTAATATTTAGCATTTTAACACTAGAGATTAACATAATGTCGTTAAATTTTTTATTTGAGGTCTCTAACAACTTTTTTTCCCACTCCCCTCTCCTCTGTCCACATATGAACAACCTGCGCGCATGGTGGATTCTACCCTAGGGGTACCCCACGATCCCCCTCTGTCCCCCACTAACCTGAGTCTCGCCTTGTCTCATGTGGACTTGTGTCCCTCGAGAACCACTCCTGGAGGGTCCCGTCCTTTGGTTGTTGGTCATTCGGTGCCACTTATGATTTCAATCTTGTCTGGTGTGGAAGTGTCGGCGGTCGAGATTCTTCTAGAAACTAGAGGTTGGAAGGATGTGCTGACCAATGGTAATTTGAGCTCCAATCCTCCACCTCCTTTTGAAGAGGAAGTCAAAGCCTCGGGAATGGATTTTGCTATCTTTGATACAATCAATGATAGGATTCTCTCCTCCATGGAGAACACAGTTGTGGGTCATTTTCTCTCTTTCCATCCCACTGTAGATATGGTTCAAAGATGGGTTGTTGCTAAATGGTGCCTCAAGGGAAGTGTGGACATTTGTGCAATGTTGGGTGGTCTCTTCCTTTTCAAGTTCACGGCCTCAGAAGACTTGGTTGCAGTTCTCTCTTCTGGGCCTTGGGTATATGGAAAGCACAGTTTGTCTTTATGCCATTGGAAGTCAGGGTTTGACCTTGCAATGGATCTAAATAAATTGGCACCGGTCTGGGTTCGCTTTCTTGGGTTTCCCTTGGAATACTAGGATGAATCCATCTTCAAAAGCATTGGAGATTCCTTGGGACATTTCATTACTTCTGACTCCATCACCAGATCCAAGTCCAGGTTAGTGTTTTCTCGCTTTTGTGTGAATATTAGTGTGAATAAGACACTTCCTAACTCTGTGAAGTTGTGCTCTAAGTTTGGTACCTAGGTCCAACCTGTGTGCTATGAAAATGTTGTTATTTATTGTCAAAAGTGTGCCAAACTTGGCCACCTTATCTTTGACTGTAAATCTTCCTTTAATCGAGAGTCTAACTTGAGAGACTCTACTACTAATGCTAACCCTCCTCTAGAAAATGACGTTTTGAAGGATGGTGATATGGCCAAATCTTCCTTGCCAACTTTGGTTGAACCCCCAATCTCTTGGGATCCTCTTAGTGGGATGGAGATTTCTAGTGTTGATCTAGCTTCGATCCTTGCTACTCTTTCTCTAACTAAGAATGTGGCAATTGATACATTGTTGGATGTAGATAATCTATCCTTTGGCTTGGCTTTTGGGGGGATGAGTTAGCTGGTGCTTCCATGTTGGAGGTGGGTTAAGCTGGGACTAGTGAGACTATGGGTGAAGAGGGTGAAATTTGGGAGGATTTGTGTACTAGAGTTATTGAAGAGACAACGTTTAGCTCTGAGGGTTTGAATCTAGAGAAATTTATAGAAGAGGATAATTGGGTAACCCCAAAGAAAAGAGGGAGGAAGAAAAAGGCAGATGTGGGAGGTGACTCCAAGCCTAGAAGACCCAGCCAGAGACAAGCGAGGTTGAGAGAAACTGCAAATGAGATAGCCATTGGTAAACAAAGGACATTGGAAGTGTCCTCCAAGAAAGGTCAAAAATGAAAGTCATGTCATGGAATGTGCGAGGGCTTAACAACTCTCATAAGAAGCTTGCTCTAAAGAACTATGTTTTAGAACATAAGATAGATGTGTTGCTTTTACAAGAAACCAAGATGAAAAAATATAATTTTGATAATATTGCTAAGTATTTATGGTCGAGGGCCACTTACTCCTATAGTGATGGTGATGGGGCGTTGAGTGGTCTTGTTGTGCTTTGGAACTCTTCTAGGTTTAATGGCTCTGAACTATTCTGCTATCGGAGTAGTGTGGGTGTTTCCTTTGCCTACCCAGGATACTCTTGGTCACTTATCAATGTTTATGCTCCCAACCAGAGAAATGCTATGAATTCTTTGTGGCAGGTTCTTTCTAGCTGGGTTAAAAATAATAGCAATTCTCGTTGGTTAGTGGCTGGGGACTTCAACTCCCCCTTATATCCCTCAGAGAAAAGTGGTGGTCTGGTGGATTATTCTGATAGCATGGTTGATCTGGAAAAATTTCTAAGTTCTACTAGCCTGATTGACATTGACTTATCAAGCCAAGCTTTTACTTGGACCAATAGGCATCTAGGGGAGGACTTGATTCAAGTTAGATTAGATAGATTCAATTGCTCCAATAACTAGATCGACCTACTTAGTGCCACTCTCTGGGCTCTTCCCAGGATGGTGTCGGATCACAATCCTTTATTGCTGATCTCGAATGACAATTCTATTTTTGGTCTTTTCCCTTTCCGGTTTGAGATAATGTAGAACTCCCACCCTAATTTTAAGAACAAAGTTGTTGAATGGTGGAATATTCATGTTCATGGTTCCCCCATGTTCAAGATCTTTTTAAAACTTAAACATATCAAATGTATGGTGAAAGATTGGAACAAAAGGGTTTTTGGGGATGTTTTCTAGAAAAAAAGAGTTGTTAGGGAAAAATTGAAATTTATTCAAAAGAAAATGGAGGAGGGGGATGTCAGTCTACCTACTTGCAACCAGGAAAAAGAGAGCCGAAGGGAGTGGGAACAAATTCTAGGGAAAGAGGATTTTTTTTGGAAACAGAAATCCAGGGTCCAATGACTGAAAGAAGGTGACATGAACACCTATTTTTTTCAAATTGCATAATGCGCAGGGGGATGTGATCAATCAGCCCTCCCTAATTAGTCTCTTGGCTACGGATTATTTTTTAGAAGGCTTATGCAGCTTTTGCTGAGGCTCCTAATCCGGCTCTGGATAGTCTGTTGCTAGACCCTCTCTTGACCATCATTTCGCAAAATGATAACCTTGGGATCCTTAGTGCTATCACTCCTAAGGAGGTCAAATTGGCTACTTTCAATATGGGAGCTTACAAAGCATCTGGACCTAATGGTTTTCCACTGGCCTTCTTTCAGATCTTTTGGGATATTTTTGGTGGGGACCTTGTCCTAGCTGCTCGTGACTTTTTCAAATCTAGTAAGATTCTAAAACAACTGAACCACACCTTTATAGCCTTAATTCCCAAGATTTTTGATCCTCAGTCCATGGTTTATTTTTGCCCCATCAGTTTGTGCAATACTTTTTATAAAATAATCTCTAAAATTCTGGTGAACCGCATTAAACCTCTCCTTGAAAAACTTATCAGTCCCATTCAAAAAGGGTTTGTACCTGGTCATCATATCCTTGATGCTACCATTACCACCCATGAATTGCTCCATTCCATGGATAGATGCAACTATGCTGGTATGGCCCTTAAATTATATATTTCAAAAGCCTATGATTGTTAGGGTTAGAAATGGCATATATCTAACAATTAAATGCAGATTTAATTAATAAATGTGGACATCGAAATCTGCAAATCGTTAGTAACTAACATATACAAACATGATTAGTTTCCAAGCAATAAGCACCATTCAACATCCATATGAGATATCTAACATGTTTTAAAATGCTATCTAATAACAAGATACATAAAATCCTATAAAGAAAAACATGAAACCAATCTATCCCATATTGGATTGGTGTCACATGTGCTAGTGACCCTTTCCCAATCCTTGATTGAAAGCTTAGATGATGATGATAAGATGGAAATGATGAGCAAAATTAGTTCTCAAGGAGAGTAACTTTGCATATGCTTTTTTGGATGAAATTGTGGAGATTGTGAAGATTGTGAAGATTGTGAAGGATTGTGAAGATTGTGAAGGATTTGCTCAATGTTGAAGCCTCTATTTGAAGATTTCAAATGCTAAGATTGTTGAAGAGGGACCAATGTGGGATTAAGATTAAGCCAATGATAGGAGGACACTTGTCATCATGTGATTGATGGATGTATGTGCAATATTTGGGAAGAGTGTCCAAGAGGGGGAAAATTTGAATTCAAATTTTGCCATAAATGCTGAGAGGGGGACAAGGAAAAACAGCAATAAATGCCCTGTTTGACTTGTCATGTTGAGGGAAAATGATTGTTTTAATAAATCAATAAAATTGATTTATTGTGCAAGTGGCTAGGTCTAGATAATGCAAGTGGGATGTGATGTGACATGCATTAGATTAGGATTAGATGATGATCATGTTGATTAATGCTGATTAGATGAGTTGACATTTTGGACTTTGATATTCTGATTTATTTAAATCCAGAAAATGCTGGAATATGATTTAGGATTTAATTTAAAGGAAGTCCTGATTTATTGGATGAATGGAATATGATTATGCATGATGTAAATTTGACATGTCTACATTTTGCCTCTTTGAAACAATGTACTTACATTGCGTTGGTTCAAGAATAACTACCTTGTCCGAAATTTAAAATTTCATGATTTTTTAGGATACTGTGGAAAAGTACAACTGGTACATTGCCCCCACCTCGAGGTCGGCCGAAAGATTGATTTGAGGTCGATCTCACGATAAAGAGTTCAAAATGGATGGTTTGTGGATAATGATGCAAATGAGATGATTTCAAGATGCTTAGAATAACAAATCTATATTATTCTAAACAAATTAAATGATGATATGATGAGATGGATGAGATTGATGATGTGATATGATGTGATTATGCAATGGATGAGTTATCGCGGTCTTCAGACTATGAATCTATATTATGATGATGATGCAAATGCAATGCATGTGAAATGGTCGATGTTTCCTATTATGTATGATATGAATGATATGTGGTATGCAGTTTATTGATGGTTTGCAGATGCAGGATGGATGCATGATGGATGCATGATGGATATATGATGTTAGTGCGGAAATGAGATGATGACAAGAGGATCCCACAAGTCCATGATTGGTCGAGACTTTATTAGAGATGATGATGATAGATAAAAGATGATGATGATAAATGATGATGATAGATGGATGATTTGCTTATCAAGGATTGGGATTTTCAAAGGATCACTTACTTTATTGTTTGATAACACGCCTAAGCACGATGCATCAAGGTATGAAGGAGCCGAGGGATGGCGTTGTACTTAGATGTGATGGACTTTGACTCAACAAGCGAGATAGAATATTCTTGTTCACACTTGACATCTGAGCCAACACTGAAGTACCTAACAAAGCAGTATTAATAGGATTATTTTATAAGAGCGTCCAACAAGCCACAATGGAACAAAAGATAATGATCATTGCCCCATTCCTATCTCTCTAAATCCTTGATTCGGATATCATCGAGAGGTCCTTGGAATGAGCGCAATAAGATAAATCAAAAGAAAAGATCAAGTACGCAAACAAGCCAATGTTCTTCATACCTCTAGCCAAAGGAATGTGTTTCAAAAGATGGGAGCCAAAACTCATTGCCAAAAGATAATGTCCATTGTCGGAACGGATCCTAGGACATGTTAATGACACGTCGCTTTGTTTACCCAAAGTGGTTGATTTGATAAAAGTGCCCATTGTCGGAACGGATCCTAGGACATGCTTTGTATAGGATGATGATGGTTTGATAAGTTGATTGATAGGCTGTTGATATAAGGTCGACTGACATGTTTGAAAATGATCAAGACTTTGATTTTGTTTTAACGATTTGTTGTTTGCTTTTGATTTTACAATTGAAGCTTGATTTTGCTGCCTGCTATGATTGTTTCTGTTTGTGTTGCCAAAGGATGAAGATGGTGATCAGTTATTATGGATGATTGATTATTGTGGATGCAAGCGAGATGAGACGATGGATTTTTTCAAATATTTGGATGTTTTGACGCTTTGAAATGTTTTGAGGCTGTTTTTGGTGTTTTTGGATTTTGCGATGTTTTGATTTTGATGTCTCGGGGCTGATCAAAGATTAGCCCTTCACGCTCATGCCTCGAGACGGCGTGAAGTTCTGATTCCAATGTTTTTGATGTTTTTTTTGAGTGTTTTTTGGATTTTGATATGTTTTGGATGTTTTGGATTTTTCACATGATTTTGACGATTGGATATGGATGTGTAATGATATCAGTGCTTTGTTTGGGATTTTGTTGAAAACCAAGCTAAGGTTGATCGATCGGGTCGATGGATTGATGATGATGATAACATTGTTGAGGATACACAACAATGCAAGGATTGATTGGTCAAGATTGATGATGATAACATTGTCAAGGATACATGACAATGCAAGGATAGTGTTAAGCAACACAAGGATTGGGATGTTGATGAGATTGATGATGATAACATTGTCGAGGATACACGACAATGCAAGGATAGTGTTAAGCAACACAAGGATATCCCGAGATGATGATTTTTTGATTGGATTTGATTGATCATGTTGATGAAGCTTGGTGTCGAACAAAAGATGTTTGGATGATTTGATGTGATGTTTGACGTTCAACTTAGATGCAACTGATGTTGATTGTTCGAATTGATGTTCGATGAATGATGAAGATTGATATGGAATGCCTTCTTGTCAAAATATGCCATGGGCTAGTGATTTGGATTTTTGCTCATAAGTGGTTTGACCAATTTGATTTCATGTTTTCCAATGTTCGGATCGCCACATAAGTTGGAGGATATAGACCAAGATTTATTCTCGAAGCAAGATGTAGATATCTGCCCCCAATGTCTAGCAATGTATGGAATGTCATGGATAGATTCTCAGATAGGTGAATGGATGGATGGATATGATAAGCATGCAAAGGATGCCAAGGATTATCTTGCGATAATATAAGGTATTTGGATAACGAATGCTCATTTGGATAATGCTTTCATGGCTTGGATAATGCTGCATAGGATAGGATTAATGAAAACGGCCCATGTCAAGATGTTTTACCATAAACAAGCATAAAGCGTGCCCCAAAATTGTATCAAGATCAAGATAACTAAGATGATGGATGCAGATATATGCGAATGGATTGGATAAATGGTTCATGGATGGATGGATTTATTATGGCTAATATGGATGGAATGCTCGATTTATTATGGATGGGATGAGATGCTTTCATCCGAACTGGCGTACGTAGATGCTCGATTCCACACATGATTCCTGTTTGCCAGGTTTTCATCATGGTCTTGCCCAAAGCGCCGCCCATGCGGTTTTCACTAGAGGACGATTTTTTTTTCTTTACTATTTTCAATCCTTTTTCTATTTTTTTTTGGATTTTTTTGCTTTTTTGATTTTTTTGTATTTTTCTAAAAGATTCATGCTAAACCACCTGGTGGTGTTGATGTGGATGCCCCTGTCATAATGTGCCATCGATATCCTGCTTGAAGAAGCTGCTTTGCTAAGATACGTGCACTTGAATGCACTTTTGGGATTCTTGATTTGCTTCGTCGATACCGGAGTTAACTCTGTCTCTGTGCGTACATCGCGATAAAGTGCCTTCTGAATCCTTATGATGAAGGGTCGTTGCCAATACATGGTCAATATGAGAATTGGATATCATGCGTGGAGGTGTGGATGGAGTGCATTTAGGGATAAGAGATGGATTGGTTGACAGTTTGGAACCTTTGACTCTCCAAACTTGGGAAGATGAGCAATGATGGGTGGATACGAAAGTGTGCGTGGAATTAGGACCAACTGCTTGATATACTTTGTATGTTGCTTGAAAAGCCTGCTTTTGCTTTTTCGGACATTCTTGATGGATACTTTTCCCTTTTTGATTTTGCCCCATAGTTTCTTTGACTGATGGAGTTTGATAGGGATGATCTTTCTTTGTATTCTTTGGTATCCATTTGTATTTGATTTGTCCATTATGCTTCTCAGCTTCTTTTGATTTGATAATGTTCTTCGTACTTTGATTCAGATATTCCTTTTGATGTTGGTCCCAATTTATGGATGGGGTGATGGATGGATGAAGATTCGTGACGTGACTGGTTGTAGTATTGACATCGGTTTCATCATAAGGATTCTTCATGCCTCTTATGTTGATGTTTGCTTGAGACGAAGTTGCCCCCAATATGGTAGAAGTACCTTCATGCTTTGATTCCGCCTGTTCTGAGAGCTTTTGTTTAGAATGAATTCTCTAATCAATGATCACCGTAGACGACATTCTTTCAATTTGCTGCTCTGCTAACTCTGGATGTTCTATCTGACTTGTTTCCTTGGGAAAATAATGATGGATATCTTTATTCATGATGTCCTCAATTTGAGTTTGGGACATATTCGATCTTGATTTTGACAAATCCATTTGATTGTAGGAGTTAAGAATCTTCTCTTTTTGTGTAACACAATCTTGTTCTAGCTGAAGATCATCTACGTGTCCATCCATAGAAAGCATCTCATGGGTAGATGGAGGAGTAAGTGCTATGTGGCTGTGATCATCTTGCATGGATAAGAGAGTGTTCATTAGATTATTGTAGTATCTTGAAGATATAAATTCTTGATCTTGATTAATTTTGGAGTTTCTTTCAACATGCTTTAGATCAAGTTCCTGACATGGATCAGTTCCAAAGGATGAATTGCTTATAAATGGTTCTTGGACGTCGTTATTAGACATGGGGAATGGCTCAATATCCTCTAGTGTTGATTTCAGGGTTCTTTCAGTATCTGTAACCATGTGGTCAAAGGGGATCAACATGTTTTGGAAGGGACCATTGCTAGACCTTGGTGAAAGATTTTGATCATGCTTTTGAATAAATTCTTGAGATATGTCCTCTACCTCATAAGGCGATGTAGAGACATTTTCGACATGATCATAGGTCGATGGATCGTGCATTATGTCAATAGGATCAAATAATCCCAAAACTCCTTGAAAGAGATCACTAAAAAGTGGCTCTTGATGTATGGTGAGTTGATCATCGGATTGTGTAGATACATCCTCAATGTGCTCCTCGATGGAGAGGTTTTGATCATTGTCTTCGACAATTGTGGCGGAGGGATTTCCAATGTCTTTGACCATAGGGTCAAACGATGTTGACATTGCTTGAATTGGCTTATTGTCAAGTTTTGTTGGTGGATTTTGATCGTGATTCAAAAGTGACTCTTGACATATGTCGATTTGATCGTTGGATGAAGTAAACATGTGCTCAGTGATAGATTGATCTTGATCCTTGTTTTCAATAGTTGTCATCTTTTGTGTTTGTGCTCGTGTTGGTTGGGTAGCTTGAGAGGCTTGGGAAACTTGAAAGGATTGTTGCACTTGTTGAGCTTGTGTTGCTTGTTGTTGTTGCAGCGATGTTTGAGCTTGATTTTGCTGTGAAGCTTGAGAAGCGTGCGTGGCTATAGGCGCTTGCCGAATTGTTTCATATTGTTGGAGCAATTGTTGGTATGCTTTGAATGAAGCATTGTAATTGCTTACTTGGCTTAGTCGCAATGGTGGTGGTGGTGGGATTGAAATTGTGTTGGATGTAGTGACAAGTGTTTGAGATACGCTCGGAGCGATCATGGTAGTGAGGGGTTGAGATGTAATGGGTGTGATAGTGGCGTTTGGAATGATTGAAGGGATAGTGATGGTTGGAATGACCGAGGTGATAGGTCCTTGAGAGACCAAATTTTGATTTGGGATCAATGTTGTTGTTTGATTAGATACCATCCATTGGTGTGATGTCGATGGTATATTCAAAGGATTTGTCATGATGGTTTTATTGGCGTTATGTGGATTGATTTGGGTGGCGTGATTGGTGTTAGGTAAAGGGGGAAGCCCTAAACCAAGGAATGATGTAGGTAATGGTGGTGGAGATTTCCCTTGGCGCAATGCCTCAACTGTTTTGGAAAGTTCCGCAATTTGATCTCGCCAAATTTGTTCTTGATTTTGATTTTGACTCACTTGAGATAGTTGATTTGGCTTGTGTTCAAGTAGTTTTGGCATGCATGCTTGTGATTTTTGAATGGGATTATGGGAAAATTGACTTTGGATAATGTTCTGATTTGGCATGATAGGATGAACAATGTTGGTATTGGGAATCATTTTTCCAAAGGTTTCCGAGTTAGGATTCATGTTTCGAAAAAATGCATTTGGTACATCCACATTTGGTTTGTAGGGATTTGGTGGAATGATGTTGCTCGTTTGAAGACTCATGTATTGATTGTTTGGAGGATAGACTTGTAAGTTTGGACTTTGATTGAAATCTATCATGGGGAGATGTGTTCCAAAATTCAGATTGGGCATACCCACACTTGTTGTACCATTGACATTTGTCGAAGGAAATGATCCTATGCATGGATTTTGATAATTGATAGGCATTGCAAGGCTTTGAAGATTCAACTGATTTGGATTACCCAAGATGTATGGATCAAGTTTATATTCCATGTTCTTCTTGTATTTTGACCTTGTTATGAAAGTGACTTCTAAGGTTCTTAGGATCAATGACGAGATGAAGGATGAAAGGTGAAATGATATGAATGATGAACGTTTAGGAACTTTGAATCAATGCTAGACTTAGGGATTTTGATTTTGATTGTTTGATGTGGATGATGAACTTGAAACCCTAAGATGTTGGATGTGATCTTTTAGGGTGAACTTGTTCAAAAGGTTTGCTAATTCAATTAGATGTATGAGAAAGGATGCATTCCCACACACCTAATTAAACAATTGACTTTGATTTGGTTTAAGGATGTACCCAAGTCTATAATGATGTTTGCAAAGATCTTAAAGTTGTTTGTGGGATGATGTTGTTAAATGTTTGAGGTGAATGAAGTGTTGGATTTTGATCCTAAGAGACTTAGAAAGACTTTGTTTACTAGGCCAAGGTATTGAAGAACACACTTTTCTCTAAGAGCAATCAAAAGACCAATATGACCAAAAGATATCAAGCACATGTGTGGGGTCCAATTTCTTATCTTTGCTTAATGAGTTCTTTTTACAAAAAAAACACTCTCTTGATTAAAGTTTCAAACTAAGATGTCCTATGTCAAAATTCCTTTTCTTCCCACAAAGTGTTGTGTGGGAGTTCCAAGAAATTGAGGCAAAGGGATTTCCTAGGTTAACCCTAGTTAGAGCAAATGACGATATAAATTCAAGTGATGAGAAACCTCTAAGGACATAATCCCAAGGGAAGGCAACAACACTTAAATTTGTCAAAAGGTATTTGCTCTATCAAAAGGGGTTTGAAATTTGCATGATCATGTTTAAGTGTTTGTTTGCAAAATGTTTTCGAATACCCACTGTGTTTTCAAACAAAGAATAATTACAAGCCCTATGGATGTGATAGACAATGTTTGTTGAGTCCCACTTGGACAAGTCCAGCTACGCCTACTTTTAGCGGATGGTTAGATGCTTGACCCCACTGGCTCCCCTCCACGGCACTCACTTATCGGGGCAGCCAAGCATCAACACCCATGAAACTCCCATGGCATGCTTTCCATCTCTACTAAAAGCCGTAAAATTGTGGGGCGGCTTCAGAACGACCGTTCTTGCACCAACAAACAGATTAAGGATTTTGGCAAATTCTAACACATAGGTTCTAGTAAGGACTTTCCGTTCGTAGGAGTTGACCCAACGTGGCAAGAGTCCCCTTCGGATCCATCTTGTCGGAGCCAACCGCGTGATTATGGCGTTTAACCAAAATCCTCATTTATATCCCGGCTGGAAATACTCTTGGCTTTAGAGTGTTACCGGTTGAGTCGTCGCTTGGGTGAGTACTTTTCCCCAAGGCAGGCCCTCTAAGATAAACAAAAGCGAGCAAAGACACAATCCGTAACTCGATCGATTCTTTGATGGCACAAAGAACGAGAATGTACGCGAAAATGCCCCTACTCACACTCGCACAAGATTGTTCAATTTTTAAGCCCAAAATGAAGTGTTTCAAAGCAATAAAATGTATTTTGAGTGTTTCTCTTGCACCCTAGATCGCACGAAGCGCAAGGGGAGAGGATACGCACTCAAAAGACAAAATAACACAATCAAGCACTTGTTCGTTTTAGCCTCAAAGCAATGATGACTTCATTTTAAGCACCAAAATCAAGTGTGAAGTTTGCCTTGTTCAATTTTAAACCAAAACAAAATCTAGTAAGTGTGTTCTAAGGTTCGTTTTAAGCCCTTTGCAATGAAAATGAAATTGTTCGTTTTAGCCCCAATTGAAAACTAATGTTCTAAAACGAAAAGGAAAACAATTTCGTGTAGTGTTGATTAAACACTTAAAGTGTTAAAGAACACATTGTGTTTTCAAAAAAACATTTCCCTCCTTTCGTGAAGTTGTATTGATCAAAAAAAATCAAAGTGTTAAAAAACACATTGTGTTTTCAAACAAGAATCCTCCTCCTCTTTTACTTTGCATCTTTTCGCCTTTGTTCGTTTGTACCTTCGCTTGTACCTTCGTTTGCTTTTGTACCTTTGTATCTTTGTTCTTCTTTGTACCTTTCACTTGCCCTTGTTCGCTTTTTTGGTACCTATCAAAAGAAAAATTTATATGAAAACTAAGTTAACTAAATTCATTTTTCAAACATTTTAGTATAAGTGATTCCAAGTGATAAAACATTTAATAAAGATCTTGATTCCTAAAGACTTTTAAAACCAATATGAAACAAAACAATTTGCAAAAGATCCTTCTTGCAAATAATCGAATCTTTAAAATAAAAATAAAAGAAAGCCCCCTTTTCTTTTCAAACACAATCATAAAAATTTCCTAGAGAGTGACACATTAGGAATAAAGATTTAATCAAGGCAGCAAAATCTCAATATACATGCACCCTAATAAAAGACCATAAATGTCATTTGAGGCATGAAATGTGTCTTAGGTACTCTTTAATATTCCAATCAACACAACATATTTCAAAGAGTCCACAAAATATTTGTGCCTTAAACAGAACGCCTTTGTTTGCTTAGGACATATCTCCGTACCTGCAACATCATGAAAGTCAACACAACACAACTAATGAGTAATAGGCATAATGATAAATATAGACAATTTCACACACTTCAGAGATCTACGCGGCCTGAGTGAAAAGGGTATTTATCACAGAGACTTTAAAGAGAATGCACTTCAACGTGGAATACATCCAATCACCCTTTCAGACGCAGCATGTTTATATATAAGATTTATTCTGTCTCTCTCTTACAGTGAATGCTACTATAAATGAGGTCAGGTGCATTTGTTCAGCGCCAAAGATTTATTCTGTCTCTTCGATGTCTGTCAGCGCAGATTTTGAAGGCAATAGAGTTCAATTGTTGGCGCCAAAGATTTGTGAGGAGATTCAACCACGTCCCAACTGTGAGTCACAACAGTAGAATGAGAAACTGGCTTGCCAAATAGAACAATCATTTTAATGAGCATGCATTGATGGAGTTTGATAGAGTTCATTAAGATCAAGTCATATCACTATCAAACACAATATTATACAGTTGAGAAAGCACGATATTGTCATATCACTGTCAAACGCATTTAAGAAAGCTATTCAATAGAATCTTCAACACATGAGAACTAATGAATGGTGTAAAACAAGTTCCACGATCAAATTTCAATGGGCAGAAGTCGCTCCTCCCAGATTTTGATAATGAAGTGACATTTTATCTCAACTTGGTCAATCGTCACAGAAATTTACGCCATCAGTGGTCCACTACTAGACTCCTTAGATTATCAAGTTTCCAGCGCTGCTATAGACAGACAGAAATCATTGTTTCTTCAACATAGATTGCATAGAGCTTATGATTCAACTTTTTCTAGCTTCTATACAAGTGTACGAAAGCTTTGAGTAGAGGATTTGAATCGGAAGTGACAAGGATGTCGCCCACCACACTAGACTTGGCTCCATGCGCCCTCAACTGCTACCTTAGATGCTGTTCTGGCAAGATGATCTACACCAAACATAACCCGTTATGTAATGAACACAGTAAATCTGAAAATAATAATATTTGACAGAGATTGTATTTCAATCTGGCGCAATGTATTTGTTTGACAGAATGCTACAATCAAATGCTATTCCATGGAACGCAATAACTGCATGATATGGACAATTCTAAAACTGTGCTAATGTCTATCAGAGATTGCTCTAAACCACAAAGCGACTGGTAGAAACAGCAGGAAGGATGAGACAGCAGCCACAGTCCACAGTTAAGCCTTTGCTAGCCCATACCTATCAAATGTCAAAGTTGCATAGTCCATAATAGACATGTACGCACAGTACTGAGGCAAAGGCAAGCACGCGAGCCAGCTAAGACAAAGAAACAAAATTGTTTTGCAGGAAAGAATAATCTGTTGGACAAGACTGTAACCTGAAATTTTTTTTTATTTTGAACGGTGGATTGGGTAATTTGCAAAAAAAACTATGACTAAAGATTTCTACAACAGGAAAGGATAACTTGTATTGAATCTCACAAAGAAAAATGCATTACTATGAGACGAAGAAGGCCCATCATTCTCGTTATTAATCATGTTGCATAACAAACAAGCTTTTTCTTAAAAACAACGCCCTTGAAAAACAAACTAAAGAAGATCTATTTACATAGATTATAAGAAACTAATGAAATCCACTTTAAAATGGAGATCACGGGAGCATCATTAACCTGTAAATAGACAGTGACAATGTAAGGATAAGCATAAATCTGAGAGTTAAAATTTACACCACACAAAGTTCAAACATCCAACAGTCATATAAAGCAGATTCATCAGCGTAAGATGGCAAGATGTAAGATCATATAAAGCCAGCCCTCCTTCTAGCGCCATTTTGTGGACATCGAAATCTGCAAATCGTTAGTAACTAACATATACAAACATGATTAGTTTCCAAGCAATAAGCACCATTCAACATCCATATGAGATATCTAACATGTTTTAAAATGCTATCTAATAACAAGATACATAAAATCCTATAAAGAAAAACATGAAACCAATCTATCCCATATTGGATTGGTGTCACATGTGCTAGTGACCCTTTCCCAATCCTTGATTGAATAAGCTTAGATGATGATGATAAGATGGAAATGATGAGCAAAATTAGTTCTCAAGGAGAGTAACTTTGCATATGCTTTTTTGGATGAAATTGTGGAGATTGTGAAGATTGTGAAGATTGTGAAGGATTGTGAAGATTGTGAAGGATTTGCTCAATGTTGAAGCCTCTATTTGAAGATTTCAAATGCTAAGATTGTTGAAGAGGGACCAATGTGGGATTAAGATTAAGCCAATGATAGGAGGACACTTGTCATCATGTGATTGATGGATGTATGTGCAAGATTTGGGAAGAGTGTCCAAGAGGGGGAAAATTTGAATTCAAATTTTGCCATAAATGCTGAGAGGGGGACAAGGAAAAACAGCAATAAATGCCCTGTTTGACTTGTCATGTTGAGGGAAAATGATTGTTTTTAATAAATCAATAAAATTGATTTATTGTGCAAGTGGCTAGGTCTAGATAATGCAAGTGGGATGTGATTAGTATTAGATTAGGATTAGATGAAGATTATGTTGATTAATGCTGATTAGATGAGTTGACATTTTGGACTTTGATATTCTGATTTATTTAAATCATAAATGATGGAAATGCATTATGATGGATGTTTGATTTAAATAAAGTCCTGATTTATTTGATGAATGGAATATGATTATGCATGATGTAAATTTGACATGTCTACAATAAATAGAGAAACTAAAACACACATGGAATAAATTATAACACAGAGAATTTAACATGGTTCACCCAATCCAGGCTACATCCACCAAACCACAACCATCCAATGATTTTATTATCTTGTGCAAAAACCTATTACAATCTTGCAAATAATCATGTTTTTCATCATACTATAACACCCATCCGAACCCCTTTTTAACAACCTTAGAAGCTTCTAGATTTTGGGTTCTACAAAAATAATTTTTTCTTTTTTCGTTGATTTTTTCCTTTTTCGGTGATGACGCGAAAAAGTAGAAAGAAAATTTTTCTCGAGGGCTGCCGCTCCCGAACCCCTACCTGGCCCCGAACCCCAGCAAGGATGTACATGTTGGGCTGTACAATATAGCATGATCAGTCGCCACATACCAAAAATGATAAGGTGATTTGGGAATTTGTCCCAAAATTCTTAGCTAAGTTTGGTTTTGATCAATCTATGGTCAAACTTATAATGGAATGTGTAACAATGGTTAAGTACTATGTTCTAGTTAATGGGACTCCTTTTTGAGTTTTTCTCTACTGGGAGAGGTATCAGACAGGGTGACCCCCTTTCACCCTACTTGTTTACCATGATTGTGGATGTCTTGAGTAGGAAATTTTCTAATCTGTTGTCGGAAGGGTCTATTAAGGGAATCAAGGCTGCCTCTTCCTTAGAGCCGACTATGATCCAACAATTTGTGGATGATACTTTTCTTTTTGGGAAATCCTTTGTGATTGAAGCTAAGAAATGGAAAAATTGTCTCAACAACTACGCTGCTTGTTTTGGTCAATGTATTAACTATAATAAAAGTATGATTTACTTCTTCAACAACACTCCTAACCTGCAAGCTCAGGTGATTGTTGTCCTGGGTTGTTTGAGTGGTTCTCTTCCTTCAGTTTATCTTGGTTTACCCCTTACTATCAAGGAAGTCACTCTTGACTTTTGGAATTCAGTCCTTGAAAGGTTCCAAAGAAAACTGGCTAGGTGAAAAGGCTCCATCCTTAGCCATGCTGGTAAACTACAACTCCTGTTTGTTGCTCTTCAAGGTATCCCTGTCTACTTCCTCTCCATTTTCAAGATTCCCAGATATATTGCTGAGAAGTTTGAGAAAATTCAAAGGAATTTCCTTTGTTCTGGGACCGAGGAAAAGAAGAAATTTTCTTTGGTTAAATGGGACAAAGTTTGTCAACCTAAACATTGTATTGGGCTTGGGATTAGGACTGTCTCTAATAACAATAAAGCTTTAATGGTCGAAGTGGGTTGGGACCAACTGAGGAATAGAAAGGATTGGTGCAAGATTATGAATGCTAAGTATCTTCAAAACAGACCTTTGATTGTCTGCCTCTCAGAGGTTCACCCTTCGGGTTATTTGACCTGGAGGAGTATTTGCAACCTATAGGGTTTGCTAAGGAATGGGATAAAATGGAAGATTGGTAATGGTAATAAAATTAGATTCTGGGAGGACCCATGGTTACTTGATACCCCTATGGAAAGCTCTAAATTTAAGAATCTTATGAGGTTGGCACAACAATTCTTTGGTGTTTATATTAGTGATTATGTCCTTGGCCCTCATGGTGCTAGGAAATGGAATTATTTGGCCCTTTGCTACCCTTTATCCCCTGATCTGAGCCTCCTTTCCAAGACCCTGCAAGAGTTGCTCTCCCTTACTAGACTTCCTTCAACCAACATGGGGGATGAGTTATTCTAGACTCACGATAAGCAGGGAGATCTTTTAGTTAAATCGGCTTACAATCTACTAACGAACCAGGGTGTTGTCCTTGATCTTTGGAAGAGGGTCTGGAATCGACACATGATCCCGAAAGTTAACTTCTTTTGGTGGACTGTCTGCCATAACAGGATTCTAACTCAGGATAGTTTGAGGAAAAGGGGATTCTAGATTCCCAACAGATGTTTTTTATGCAAGTGCAATGAAGAATCGGTGGACCACTTGTTGTTACACTACCCGTTTGTTGTTGGTGTGTGGGAGCTAGCTATAGAATGTCTGGGCATTCAATGGACTATGTGCCAAGATATTAGATCCTTTATCTTAAGCTAGAATGGACCCTTTTTCCACCCTTTACCTTGTGAAATTTGGAACCAGGTTACCCTCATTATCTGTTGGTGCTTATGGAAAGAGAGAAACAATAGGATTTTTAGGAAAATTGAGATAAGTCCGAAGGAGGTTTTTGGTATTGGTTCTCAACTCATTGCGGAAAACATTTCACTCTTCAATGGGAAAAACCTGGATAGAGGTCCGACTGAGAGGGAAATTATTATGGCCAAATCTTGGCATCAGAACCTAGATGCAAGCTCCATTGACAACTCTAGATCCCTGGCTAGAAGAGACACTATATAGAAGCCTTCAGATAGTGGTTGGTATAAACTTTATTTTGATGGGGTAGCTAAAGGCAACTTGGGCAGAGCTAGCATAGGAGGTGTTATCAGAGATTGCAAAGGAAATTTTGTGGCTGGTTACTCTGGGGGAATCGGTATCCATTCTTCTATGATTGCGGAAGCTAGAGTGTTGCTTAAGGGCTTACAATTGGTTATTTATATGGGTATTGAGAACCTTCATATCGAAGGTTATTCTAAGTCTATTATTGATGTTGTTAACTTTGACCGATTATTGGGGTGGAGTACTAAAGAAATTTTAATAGACATAAGGCTCTTCGTGTCTAAGTTGAATTTAAAGATAGTTACCCACATTTATCAAGAGGGCAATCAAGTGGTTGATGCCTTATACAACTTTGGCACACATTGGAAATTCTCTAAGTGCTGGCGTAATTTGGGGAACCTACCACCAGACATTCAAGGTCTAATCCTGAAGGAGCAGAGCCCTTACTTGATCCATGATAATATCTAATCAAGCACTTTTATGGGTTTCATGGCAGATCCACATGCTTGTCTTATGGGCTATGTGGATAGGTGTTAATGCTGAGGTGGCCTACAAGTGGAAAATTTTGAATAATGAGGCGGAGTCCATTTTTAAAAGGGATATCATGAGGAATTATGGTAGATACTTTGTGATTATGGCCAGGCAGGGTTGTACCTTATGCAATCTCCTTTTGGGGATCATGCTAAGCCATTGTATTTTCAATTTTTTTGATTTTAATATTAATGTGATTAATAATTATGAGATCAAGCTCCTAATTGGTTCTATCCTTTTTGCTATTTTGTCTCTGCTTCTAAAAGCCAACTTCTTAGGTGTTTCTAAATTTGGCCCCATGGCCATCTTGCCTTGGTTTCTATGCAAAAACAACATGAAAGGAAAACCTTCCATTCCCATCATGTCCTGCTTACCTACCCGTAAGTGTTTGGAGATCCTCATTTATGAATTCGCAAAGATTTATTTTAGGCAATTATCTCCTCAAGCGTGCAACCTGTACATTGCTTTGATTACCCAAGGCTGCTTTGTTTGGCTTAAAATCCTAAATGTGTGGGTGAATTTTCACCTTACAATTTTCTCTAACCTTTTTCTTTTACAGGTTTTTTGGTTATTCCATGTGTAGAGTGACATTACGGGTGGTGTTAGGGTGCGAATAGAGCTCAAAAACTATGGAAAATTTTGCAAAGATCTGCTAGTGTGGCACATATGTGTTGAAGGCGGTCTAGCTCTCCTAATGGAGAGTTTGGTGGGCCACGAACCTAATTTGTTTGTGCAGTTCGTGAACTCTTGAAAAGATTATCGCATGCCTTTGGGCGGTATTTCCTTTGAAGTGAATGAGGAAGTGATAGCGCAAGCGACGGGGCTTCTGTGTTCTGGTATTAAGCATCTGAACCATACAAAAGCCCAGGATAATGAAAGTATGAACACATTTTTTGTGGGGAACGAAAATATGGTTAATAACCAATCAGGGTTTGAGAGAGAGGCTCTTCCACAGCCTTGGAACCATGTCTATTTGGCCCTTATGAAGTACGCGACTCTAGAAGGTAGGTACAACACTTACTACTTCTACCATTTCCCTCTTTTAAACCACCTCTGACATAAAATTTTGTTAAGCTTTCCTTTCTTCCTTCTAGTGGATTTAGAGAGTTCTATTGGAAAATGCATTAAGGCTACTGGCCTAAATCCTAATGATACTCCTCCCTCGCCACTCCACCAAGGCCTCATTTTAAGTCTCTACCACTTCCATCTTGTGTTATGCCTACCCAAACCCATTTCTATTGTCCGTATTGAGGAAATTGAGCCTCCTGATGTGACCAATATATCCCTAGCTGAGTCAAAAGGCCCCATCAGAAAAAAATCATCTAGTCTCTACTGATACACATAAGCCTAAACCCGTTGCTAAGAAGCTTAAGGGGAATATCGTTGTTGCCTAGACTAGTGTTGCGGCTAGTCTCTGTGAGCTCAAGTTGACCCCTACCAAGATTTCTTTCAAACCCACCTCGAAGAAGAAAGGTAAGGAGGAAGCGAAGGGTTTGATGGAGCCTCTGACCAAGGACAACATAGGTAAAAATGTGGTGGGTAGGGATTCTAAGGGGGACATAGTGGTTGTGCCTATAGTGGTGACTGGTGGCAATACCGTCATTAGGAGATCTAGTAGGTTGGATAAGAATAACAAGAAAGTGCAGGTTAATGACTTGGATTCAAAAGAGGAGTGGTTTGACAACAAAGATTGCAAGGATGAGGAGTCTGGGAATGAGGAGGAGTATGTTGGAGGGCCCCACTCCATTCTTGATATTAGCAAAGTGTAGAAGGAGAACTTGGCTTCCCAATCCTCGGACCCGTTGGACATGAAGCGTGTTGATACTATGAAGACTACGGATTATGGGGAGGAGATTTATGTGTTGTAGGAAAGAATGGAAATTTTGGACAAAAAATTCTATGGATTGACCTATTTCACTGTCAAGTTGGTCCACTTTGTTACCAGCACCCTGTCGGTAGTTATGAAGGATGAAATGAACAAGAAGAATGCTGAAGATGGCCAGGAATGGGTTGGGGATGATGTTGTTAATCTCCTATCTAAGAACTGGGAAAATGCTAGTTAGTTTGTTATTGGTCTATTTTTTTGTTTGTCTGCTAGTGGTTTGATGTGTTTATTTTTTTCTTAGTCTTTTGATGTTTTTTGGTCTTGAACTTTACTGGCCCTTGTGGTTCTCTGTGTAGGGTACAACACCCTCTAAATTTTGCTTACCTTATCAAAAACATAATGACGTTAATGTTACCATGCTATGTTTATGTGAAAACATCAAAGCAAGATAACCAATTTTATCAATTCAAAAGGTGGAAGAGGGCATTATGGCAGATGTGGATGAGCATATCATGACTTATGGAAGCCGTTGGAGATTTACTAGGATGAAAGGAATACATGTTAACTCCAATACTGGTCGAGCATTCCCAAAATGTTTCCAAAGAGCTTCTGTGGAAGAACGTCCAAGGTTGTAGCCATGTTCTGCGTTAGCAGATGAAATTGCTATGTTGTGGTCTCAGTCTTTATCTTGAACACCCATTTACAACCAACAGGTTTATGTCCTTTAGGAAAAGGTACCTGATCCCAAGTATCATTTTTCTTTAATGCAATCATTTCTTTGTCATGGCTTTCAACCAGGAATCTACATCATCCATAACCATAGCCTCTCTAACAGTCCTAGGCTCATCAGTGTTAGCAATCAAAGCAAAAACATAATTTGAATCCGACAATGAATATCTAAACCTCTTTAGTGAATATCCAAATCTATCTGGTTGTCGCATCTCATGTGTAGACCTCCTCACTAGTTGAGGTTGAGATTATTCATCTTCTTCAGAACTTTCTGAGCTTCTCAAGTTCTCTTCATCATCAGGTCCATTCTGGCCGTCAAGTTTAACTTTCTTAGAGTCAAGAGGAAGCTAAACCACATCTTTTTTTGTTCTTTTGTAGGCTATAAAATAGTGGAAGAAGGTTTCATCTCTCTGAAGATAGCACTTTGACTGTAGAGAACCTTTTCAGCCACTTAATCCCAAAGCTTGTGCCCTTTCACACCAATACCATATCTAAAGAAGATACACTTGACAACCTTGTTTTCCATCTTTGACCTTTTCTCCCTTGGCACATGAGCATATGCCTCACAACCAAACACATGAAGATGTCTCAATGAGGGCTTCTTGCCCAACCATGCCTCCATAGGTGTCTTATCAACAAGAGCTAATGTAGGAGATCTGTTTACCATATAACATGCAGTGGCAATAGCTTTAGCCTAGAACTTTTGTTCAAGGTCAGCTACAATTAGCATACTCCTAGCCCTCTCCATCAATGTCATGTTCATTCTCTTTGCAAATCCATTCTACTGAGGGGTAAATGGGGTTGTCTTATGCCTTTCAATCCCATGTTCTTTATAGAACTTATCAAATTCTATGAAAAAAACTCACCATCAATGTCAATCCTCAAACACTTTATCTTTCTACTAGTTTGATTTTCTACCAAGGCCTTAAACTCCTTAAACCGACTGAAGACTTCATATTTGCTTATGAGAAAATAAATAAATTTCCTTCTACTGTAATCATCTATGAAAGAAATAAAATATATAGATTTTGATAACGAAGGAACATTCACATGACCAGAAAAATCAGAATGCACATAGTCCAAAACCCCAAAAGACTTATGAGAAATTTTTTAAAATTGCACATGGTTTTGTTTACCAAAGATACAATGTTCACAGAAGTGTTTCACTTGAGATTGCAATCTTCAATGCCTTCTACAAGGCTCTTATATTTCAAGGTTCTGAGACCCTTCTCACCAATATGGCCAAGTCTCTGGTGCCATAACATCGTCCTTTCCACTGGTAGCTTCATCTCCAAAGAGTTAGCACCCTTTGGTACCCAAAAAGCACAACCATCGGAAGTAGATGCAACAAATTTCTTCACTTCTTTATTCAATGATGAGGATGAAGAATCTGAATTTTTCTTCTTTGAGTTGTCAGAAGAAATATTGCACTATATCGTGCATGCATCTAGCTTGTACAGGGTTCCTATCTGAACTCTTCTAGCAAAAACCATAGCTCCTCTAGTCATCTTACATCCTCCACTCAAGAAGACAACTTGCACACCCGCACCATTCAATTTACTCATTAAAAGTAGGTTTTGTGCCAAACTTTGGATATGCAACACACCATCAATTCCCCTCACTCTACCATCTTGGAATTGTATCTTGACTCTTCCACATCCAACTATCTTTAAATGAGAATCATCACTGAGATACACCTATCCACCATCATATTCTTCATATTTCGAGAACCAATCTCTATGTGATGTCATGTGAAAAGATGCCCCATAATCAATTAACCACACATGTTTTGATGTCTGCATTGCCAAAGTTGCAACCAATGCTTCACTGAAATAATCATTCTCCATCTCAATTCTTCCAGATGTGCTTGCCATCTTTTTCTGCAATAGGATATCAAGAAAACCACTTTTGTAAAGCTCCCACTAAAACCTAGATTAGTACAAAAAACCCAACAAACCCCACAACTGAGATCAAAGGTGATCAGGCTCTGATACCAAATAAAAGGAAACATGGGTGGTAGGAACTGTTTCCTACACTGAATCTATCAGGAGAGAGTTGTAAAAAATTCTAAACCAATTAACATTTACAGATTCATATGCACATCTAAAAACACATAAATAGATATTCAAAATAGAATAAAATCATAACACAACATATACGTGGGAAAACCCTTTTGGGAAAAAACCCACACTCCAAACACTCAACTCAATTGTATTAATCAACAACAACTACTACTACTACAATACAATCTCAGAGCTATGCTCTTCAAGAGTTTTCACACTACTACATCATTTTCTAGAATAATTCTGGCAGCATAACAATGTCTTTGAAAATCTTCAACTTGTCTCACAAAACATACTAAGGCACCAACATATAAAAAGAGCTCAACATGAAAAGGTAGGCTCCCATGGTTTCCAAAACCAACATCAAATCCCAAGAGGTAAGTTGTGTCAAAAAAAATAACTTGCTAATCCATGAAGCATTGCACATAGCAACTTCCAAAAGCAACAACACCTATCTCATCTATAATGGTCATCTTGCCAAATACAATGTAAGTTCAACATAGAAACTACAATAACCAAGAATAGGTGCTTTCCTTACCTCACACCACTTAAAAAATGTGAACTCCACCATAAATTCTAGCTGCTAAAATACAACTCCAATCCATAATAGAATTTGCAAACCAAGACTCTTCAATCAACAAAGGAAATTGCCAAATCAATTTCCACTCCAAAATGGAAATATATGACAACATCTCCCCAAAAATATAGCATCTTCCAAGTGAGTTCCAACTTCCTAAAACTAGGGATTATGCCATCTCATCACCTACCACGTAGGATGTCACCTCACAAAGAGGTCCCACAAATATGAATGAAAACTTAGGAAGCTAATAACTTAGGATAAAAATAATTATGCAACAATTAAATAAAAATAATTCACCATGTTGAGGCTCTAAGGTTGAGACACCTTAATCCCAACAAAATCTCCAACATGGGTCCAACACAGGTGAAACCTCCTCTTCCTTGCATGATAGGAAATTTCCCCTCTTTATCCCCTATTGAGCAACATGATCTCAAATGGAATGACAGGAATGAGCACAATTGCAATGAGATGCCAAGTCTAGGTTCCTACTGTGCAAATGCACAATGGGAAAAGAGAAGATGTGATTCCAAATATCTTTCATGAATCTGTTGTGATTTGGGGTCTGCCACAACAAAGATATTGCACCTCAAATCAGTGTTAATGCCTTTGCAAAACACAAAAAAAATCAAATTTGAAATAAGGGTGGGGTCGATTCGCTCTTTCCTATAGATTGTTAACATGAAGAGGAATTAAAAAAAACTAAATACAATCAATTTGAACACTTTTTTCCTATATCTTCATCATTAGAAACTAAGAGGATCTTGGAGATAAACTGATAAGTATAAGTGAACAATGTAATATTGTATTTAGATGATACAAATTACAATGAGCACAAAGTCTTACTTATATAGGCAAGGATGAGGCAATCCACCTATGAGATGGATTGGCAAGTGCCCCATGAAGTGGCACAAAAGAGTAGACAAGTGTTTTATATGTGTCAACCTTAGGAACACTTGAAGTGTGCAAACCAACAACCTCTATGACCGAGTCATCAACTTTGTGTGTCAAGTGTTGAGTGATGTTTGATGTGAGATGGAAATGCTTAAATGCTTCCAACCTCAAAAAAGGTAGCTCATGAGGTTTACCAAATAGCTTGGTAACCTCTAGAGGTTTAAATGTTACACATTTGGTTAGACAAGATGTTGTCTAACCTCATCAACCTAAGTACACTTAAGTATAGTGAATAGATTAAATATTCACACTAACAAAAGGGAGATAACCAATAACATGTGTAGTGAATTTCCTTAAAGATTACACATAACCATTGTAAAAAATTCTATAATTTGTAGAGGATCTAAATATTTAGAATGGTAGTTGAAGGAAATTGATAGATTCTTGACTATAGATGCATGAAAACCACCTAAGATTGAGCAAATTGTTTAGATGATAATATCCTTAGATATTTTTTTGGAAATTTATAAGTTGATGGAAGAGGTATGTGTCTCTTGATCAAAATTACTTAAACCTAACCTTTGTACAATAATATAATTAAAGGAAAAAAATCATCACACACATAGAAAGCTTAGTTTTTCCTCTCTACCATCACACATGTCATAACCACCATACTTTGGAGAACAAGGAAACACATAAATGCAAAGAGGGGATGCATAAAAATACACCCAAATCCTAGAAAGACTACATGGCAAGTAGGATAGAAAATAGGAGCAAGGTCCAAGGGGTGGGGTTATGTCTCCATAGAACATGAGATATGCAATAAAAATTCATGCTAAAAAAATAGAAAATATTATAATTTTTCTATCAGCAAGGGACATAGATACATAGTGTAATTCCCAATGATATAAATATTGGACAAGGTGAAACCATCCTCTTTCATGACCTATAAATTGTTAACAAACTTATTTTTCTTTTGCCAAGAGGAACCAAGAGTTTAGTCCAATGACTTGGAGCTTAGATCTTCATAGGGAAAGCCCCCTATAACTTCTCGAGTGATGTGCAGAAAAACCTCATCCACAACATAGGAAAATCAGGAGTTGAACCCATGACCTGGGATACCTAAAGTGATAGCCAAGATCAAGTGAGCTAACCCCAAGGGTTGTCAACAAACTTGTTCTTAAAGAGTAACTATTGCTATAACTTTGTTCTTTATAATTTTTTTAACATAATGCTTATGAAAGGAAAAGTGGGAAATCATAATGTAGAAGATAATAGTTGGATTAGGACATAAATTTGCAAGGAAAAAATTTATGGTATAAAAATGAGCTATGACACATATATCTATTCTTTACTAAATTTCAATATCCATCCCAACTAGAGAATACTAATATTTGATTCAATGATACTTAGCTTGTTCGTATATATGGTATATGGTTTTGAATTCATAATAGATAATGTATAATGTAGAACCAATATTAAGCCATAATTAAAACATTCTAGACAAAAATTGGTAGAATTTTGCACACTCCTTTGAATAGAATTTTCATGTATGAGTATTCATTTAAAACTACAATTGTTACTAATGTGAATACAAGTTGCAATATATAATATCATCCTTTGTCTATTTAGAATATTAACAAAATAATTGTTGCTAAAATAAATTAGGATCCCATCATGAACATATAAACTTTGCACATATAATAAAATCTATCATGATAGAAAAGAAGGCTTAAATAATGGTATTACATAATCAAGTCACTTACTTTCTTACTTTGAACTAGATGACCCATTTTTGGATGATTCACTTCCCATTGCAAAACTATCTAATGAGACCATTTACTAATGAAAGCATCAATAAATCAATTAGTCAAAAACACAAACATTGAGGAGTTCAATTTAAACCTTCATAATTTGATTTCAGATGCTTATTAGGATTTATTTTCCTCCCTCTCACATTTTTTTTTTCAACTAGAAACATCATCTCTCTTGAAATTTTATGCAAAATCTTTATACAATTGAGTTGCTTCATCATGCTCTCTCTAAATTCGAAGAAAAATGGTTCATATCTCAAGTATCCTTGAAATAATCAAATTAAATATCATAGTAACTAAAATATAATTGTGAATAAAGATCAATTTTTATATAACTTTTTTCTTAGCCTCTTCTTCTCTATGCTTTTGGAAAAGATTTTTTTTTCAAACAACTAAAAATGAAATCATCTTGACATCTAATATTTCAGGTTACAAGTCATATAAATATTAACTACTAGAGTTCCAAAAAAAAAAAAAACTTGCATCAACTTTGTCCTTGATGGAATACATCAAATTCAAAGAGCTTCTGCAACTTCAGATACATTAGAGTTTCTTAGTTACATTTCATTTTCTAGAATCTTAATACTTACTTGAAGTTTTTTTATGATAAAAATGTTTTGAAAATTATATTGAATAACATGTCAAATTTACTATATGTAGGGACAATTTGAAATAGTTCTTGTAAGAGTATATACAAATTTTATTTATCATTTTAGATTAAAATAAAATCCCAAATTAACTTTCCTACAAACTTATGTTAAAATGCACAAGACATGTTGGATATGGACACTATGAAATCAAGATAAATCTTTATTACATTCAAATATAATCAGATCATGAGATGTGTATGTGGGTTTGATGACAAAGTTCCTTGAACTTGAATGCAAGCTTACATTTCCTTGTGATTGTAGCACACGGGCCTTGGGATATGGGTACTCAAACATCATTTTCAAATAAGATACACAAGTATATAAACAAGGGTACCAACTATATTGCATTCAAATGTAGGCTACTTGAGATGTATGTTAAGGGTGTAGGTACACATTCCCTTTACTTGAACCCCAAATTTTGTATCCTTTACATTATAACTAGTCACTTTGACATCTTCAGTTGTTATATATCAAGTGGCCAGTATACTCTAGAACAATACTATGCTCACTAATTCTACAATTGGGTTTACAACATCCTATCCATTCTAAGTTATATTTACATGAATTTGCACCACTTGTAATGAAATAGATGAGAGTGAAACTATAATGACTTTAATAAATCAACAAATACTCCATTTGAAGCATATTTCACACTTTTTATTTCTTACTTTTGGCTCTTTAATTTTAAGATAAAAATAAGACACAAAAAAAATGCATTGTATTGTCCCCTTAACAACTATGTTCTATATTTTTTCCTTGAATCTACATTGTGCTTGCTAGGTTTGTTATGAAGACAATCAAACCAAATAAAAAGACTTCATATTAAGCCATAATGAAGGCTAATTACATAAATATAAGACATATTAAAACCCTTTCTAGAAAGTAAACAAAGTTAAGAAGGAAAAACTTCAAAAACAAGAATTTACATGTATCTTTGCCAATTCCTAGATCTCTATAGGTAAAAAAAACTAAGGCAGCCAAAAAGAAGAATAATGCTTAAATTTTATTCTAAATGACAATCAAGTGAATCTCTACTAAATTCATAAAATTATGGAGCAAAGAGAAAAATCTAGCCATAAATTATTCAACATATCAAACAAAATTCCATTCTATTAAATTCATACTAAACCTACACCATATTTTGTCAAAATTCACCTAGAAAAAATCTCAACCATAGAAAATAAACTTCAAAAATATAGCAAAAACGAATCCGTCCTTTGAGACTTTTTCATTTACCTATTAAAAATTTACACCTTTCCCTCTGCTAAAATAACTTCCTACCTTTGATTGAGTGATATTTGAGGGCTCCTCCTGCATCACAACCATTAAATAAACTAGAGTGCAAAAAATTGGACTTGAGATGAAATTAAAATTCAAGTGATTGAAAACCTCAAAATTAATGTTAAGGAAAATACCTCTCTCTTATATGTAATGCATGTATAAAAAATCCCCAGATAACTTCTCAACCATTTGATTGAAAGAATGACAATATACCATTATTGTGGCAATAGATTCAATTATTGTATGTTGTTTGTACCCATTTTGAATTGAATGTGTATGTGTTTCTTTGCTTTTGTTTTTGTTATGGGTAAATATCAAAATATCTCATGCAAAATATCTCTTATATTTAAAATTATTATAAAATATTTAATCTATTTATCTATTTGTATGAATTTAATGTATAATATTTATGAGGTTGATTAGGGAAAAATATGGGTGTAATCTATGTATGTGTTGAAGAATAATGAGTAAAGGACCTTTGGGAATATTATTATTTTGTAATATACTGACTCAAGAATAGTGTTTAACAAATTAGTAAAGTTTTTTGTGCTCTTATTTTAGAGCTATTATTTCTCCTAGGAAGTTGAACAACATTCATATATCTTGGATATTAATGTAAAAACATATGCATACACATTTAACACTTCAAGATTGACCTAGGAAACCCCATTGTGCAATAGTAAGGTGGATTGAATAACATGTAAGTATTATAAATGTTGAAATCTACAAAGTTATCATCAACATTATTCTTGACATAATATATCTAAGTTCACTAGTTAATGATTTTAGTAAAGATATATAGAAGCCTTTATAGGTCACATATAAATAAGTTAAAAGAAATATTATTATAATTTTGGTCTTTATCCATACTAGATGACTTTGTTGCTATTCACGTGAAATTTATCTAGATATGTATGAGTACAAATTGAAAAATTGTCTATTTATTATTCTTGGTATCATGTATGGTAGTCACCTTATGCTTTTCAAAACTTATAGATACCTTGATTGTGTGAAGAATTATCATTTGACATAGCCATTATCACTGAGGTCACCATGCATAGCACTTCATATCAATGTATGATGTTGAGAACACTTTAAGGAATCATTGAATGACTTAATATATATATGTGTGTGTGTGTGTGTGTGTGTGTGTGTGTGTGTGTGTGTGTGTGTGTGAGTATATGAATGCACATATGTGAATAAATTCCTTCGTTAGGTCTATTCCAAAAAGGTCATAACTCATAAAGTATAAGGGACAATCATTAAGGAAAAACAATATGAAAAAGAAGTGAATGACAAGGGAGGTGAAGAATAGCCTATTGTATGAGAAGTAAAGGTTTGTACGCACATTGTTTGTTCAAATAATTACCATGTAATACACAGTTTAGATTTGTGAATATCTTGGAAGGGTATCTTCCCTAGAGGTCCATTTCAAAAAAGGTCCCAACTCATAAAGATCTAAAGAAAGAGACTCTAATCACAACCTGTGAATGGGAATAAATCAAATGATCAATGAATTCAAGCAAATAGAAATCAAATCAATAATCCAATTCAATGATCAAATAGACCTAATCTCAATAGAGCATGTGCAATATCCAAATGAAAGCAATCAAATAAGAACATAAATCAAATAAATTAACCTACTTTACCTCCACCAAAATGCCTAGCCTTACTCCATTGTAAAGTATAAGATTATGTTTTTTTAGTATGATATTGTGGATTGCTCATAAACTTAGCATAACCTTGTTAAGCAAAAGAGTGATGCAAATTGAGTATTGTTCTAGGCTTCAAATTTGAGGAGGGATTGAATGATCAAAGGATGAATGATTTATAGGTTTCAAGATATTGGATCAATGGTGTGAGATGTAAAATGAGATTGACGGATGCTCAAATTGATGAGAGATCAAGATGATCATGCATGAGGCTACATGGAGGGATGAAGTGGAGTGAAGTTCAGTTCGCTCACTAAATTTAGCAACTTAGGTATTTAGAGGGTTCACTAAATGTAAAGGCTTTGGAAGAATAAAGATAGAAAATGATATAATTAGCAAAATAAATAAAATAATAATTTTATTTATTTTAGACGAATGTGCAAACTTAATAAATTAAATAATTTATTTAATTTTGGAGGAATAAGATTAGATAATTAAATAATTAAAAACATATTTAATTACGAATGAGGAGAATGCATGATTTTAATTAAATAATTAAAAATATTTAATTATGTGGATCATAAGATAATGCAATATTTAATTAAATAATTAAAAATTATTTAATTATGGGATGGAAGAATAATTGAGAATTAATTAAATAATTATTTAATTAAAGTGAATGAGAGAAGATAATTTTAATTAATTAATTAAAGGTGATGAAGGAAAACAATGAAATAATGAAATAATTAAAATTTATTTCATTAATATGGGAAATGAGTTAGTTTAAAATCAAATAATTGAAAATTATTTAATTAATAGTGATGAAAGGGGTGATGACGAGAAACAATGAATTAGAAGAATCCGTCAGATATTTTTAGCTGTCTACACAAACAAGAAACTTTGAAGGAGTTAAATGGTGAAAAAGATAGGTAGGTACACAATTTGTTTTGTCTTTTGTAGCAATGATCACAAATGAAATAGAGAGTTTATTTTGTCCTTTGTAGCAGTGATCACAAACACTTAACATTTAATTGTTAATGTCATGTTACATAGTTTGCACAATGCAATCTTTTGGAATCTTTTGCAGCCTTTTTAAAGAAATCCTATCAAGCTACTTCTAGGGAATGGAGGTCATTAGTGGGGTTCAATGGTTGTTATAATAGTTGTAATTGCATATGTCAGTATTAGAACATATGTAATCTTTTTTAATCTTTTTAAAAAAACCTTGGTGGGTTGTTTTAAGGGGAGAGGGGACATTAGTGGGATTCAATGGTTGAGTATTTTTTATTATACATATCAGTATCAAAACAAAAAAGTATTGTATCATATTAATATTCATTTTACATATTAATCAACATAGTATTAAATGTCAATAGGCCCTTGTTCTACTATTAAAGTTGAATGGTTATGAATGAGCCCATGAAGGATCAAGTCTTGTTGAGTGCAAGGCCTTGAGATCATAAGGGATGAGGTTGGGATTGTGCCTTGAAATTTTTGGTGGAATGGATACCCCTCAGTCCTTGGATCTCAACTAAAAAGGTTTTAGCCTAAAGGCTCATGTTGAAGGTATAAATACTAATGCATTCATTGAATGTAATTTTTTTTATTGGTTTGTCAGTTATCTTATCTGATTAATTTCCTAATGTGTATAATAATTATTTTTTCTTAATAACTTTGAAAATGTTATATATCTATTTTGTATTGGTTCATTTTGGGAATAGTTAGTGTACAAATAAAATTTTATTTAAAATTTGTTATATTTGTAATGCATTAAATTCTTTTGCTGAAATTTCAACTCCATTAATGTCTTGAATGATATTGAACACTATTGTATACATCATAATATTGGGAGGTGGTAGAATAAATTATTGTAAAAATATTTGTGCTTACAATAAAATAATTTTCAATTATTTTTCTACTTGAATTTACTAGCCTCAATGAAATCTATTTATTAAATTTAATATCCACTTTATTAGGTAAGCAAGATATTTAGAAAATTATTTCTTTATATCTCTTATCCTTTCAAATATATTTTAGGGTAAACATGTTAAGTGAGTTTAATATTTATTTGAAACTTTTACATACAAAACTCAAGGGCATATAAGGGAAACTGAAACAATTCATTTTGTTACAACTTCAAATCCTCATGGTTAGATACTAGTGTTACTAGCACTTCTACTAGTGGCGATGGTATGGGTAGTAGTACTAGTAGTGGTCAACAAGTGCTACAACACAACTTGCACACAAGAGGTCAATAGTAGAAGATATTACATAGACACCTAGTGATCAAGGCATTCTAAAGAAGCAAAGAATTATGACAGATCCAAGTCCAACTACTAGTACCTTAATTTCCATCCCAAAGGAGTTATTTCCACTTTCAAAAGGCACCCCTCTAGTTCTTAGTGTGATTGTAACAACAATGGCTAATCCCCAACCTCAAACTTAGATAATTAAAGATGTTCCCATCATTGCAAGTACCCCTTCACCATTCAAGCATTTGATGTGTTTGTGAACCCAAGTTTTGATTACAATATTGAGTTTAGAAAAAAATCATAAATTTATAAAGAACATGTAGGAAAAACATGATAGAGAGTACATCTATTATAACTTTAGAGATTGCAATAACCAGAGTATTACTCATATTTGGCCAAATACATAAACTATTAATTACATTATTGTTGTTCCCAAATTTTAAAATAAACCAAAGAATTAGATACATCACTTTAAATTTGAGGTAAGCATTATCCAAATTGATTTTTTTTAATTGAGAAATCTTGACAAAATTAATGTATTAAAAAATAATGAAGTGGTGTACAGATCATTGCTAAAGCAAGAGAGACAAAAATAGGTTGCAAATTCAAATAGAAAAGTTACAGGTAGACCTAGCAAAAGATAAAACAAAGAGGAAAAAAAAGATAACAAGAGAAATGCATTAGAAAAAGAGTAATTTTTGTTCCTCTACATCTACAAGCAAAAATGATGAACAAACAAAGGTGGAATTGAAATTGAATGAACTAAAGCAAAGGATAGATGAAAGCATCAAGAAATATGATGATAAAAAATCCTCTTTAGAAAAATTTAAACAAAACTTGGCGAAAGCCAATTCCTCAAAAAATAAATTAGAAGTCAATCTAGACGAATAAAAAGAAAGAGTAAGAATTGGGAAAAAAAAAATAGAGGAAGAGAAAAAATATAGTGAAAGATTGGTGGTACAACTGAAAAAAGCAAAAAATGAAATAAAGTCTTTTCAAAATAGGTTAATTACATTTTGTAGAAAAATAATGACTGATATAACACAAAATATTTGGGAAGAAATAATGTAGAGGATTAATCATTTGTGTGGATTATTTGAATTGATTGATTTTCTAATACATAATAATAAGCTCAGAAAATATGTAGTTAACAATTTAGAAACATGAATTCAAGAGATACAATTGCAAATCAAATTTTGCAAACATTCTACAAAACTAGTGACAATGGATTGATATTTAAAGGAATTCATGATCAGATTGATGCCTCAATAAAGGTGTCATTTATCATTCAAAAATGTTTGAAACTATGTGAAATAGTGGAATTTCTAGATCAGGCTACAAGAAGATCTAGAAGCTACATAAAAAAGGTAGAGAGCTTGACAAAGCTTGGTTTTCCCTTGGCTTTTGACATAATAGAGCGATTCATTGGAAATGATGATTTCAAAAATAAGATGGAGGATAAAAGGAAAATTGATTTGGACTAGTTTCCTCAGAACCTAGATGAGACAAACTTTTTGGATTCCATCAAAACACTGATAACCTTGAATGTCACTTTGACTGAAACATTCAAGTCAAGTTCCAATTTCAATTATGAATTATTAAGTAGTTTTCAAATGAGATACTATCAGTTAAAATAAGTTGCATTTCCATCAAATGGACAATGGAGCATGCTACAAAATCTAAAAGAATGATTTGATAATATGAGTTTCCAACTCAGCTCTATGCAAAGTTGTTTTTGAACAAGATTTTGTATTGCCTTTATGTATTCCTTCATTTGAAAATCAATACAAAAATCAAATTAATTTACGTGTTCAAATAATTTATATTATTTATTTTCTCAATTAAAAAAAACTTTGGTTTCTACTTCTAGATACACATTAAACAATTGCTAATGTTGTATATGCTACTATTGCTATTAAGCATTGAGTTGAATCATTGAGTGCATGTAAAACTTATCAGTATGACATAATAGAAATATGAAATTATTAATAATATGTGTTAATTAATAAATGAAAATTGAAAAATGTGTTTAATAATTGATTAACTAATTTGAAAATAATATTTGAAATTTAGATTCTATATTGGAACAATGGAAAATGGTAGTATGTTAATTTATGAATAGTCTGATTCATAGAATTTATAATATAAAAAATATCATCAATGATAGTTTGGAATACGATTCATGAAATACACTATAAATACCTAGTAACTATTAAATCCCTTGCATTTTACAATTCACCTGCTCACTCTGATGATGAGATGAGAGGACCATCTTGACTCTAAGTCTGATATTCATTTTATTCGCTCTACATACACTTACTTAACTGCATCTCAACATTCATTGTGCCATTGCCACTAAGGTTTGAAGTGTTGCACAACCCCCTTCTTTCACATATAGACTTTCAGATTGTGAGTTCCCTTTAAAACTAAAAACTTCATATATCATACTTAATTATATACACCCTCAAGCAATTTTCCAAATTCTTGTCTAGTTTATTTCTTATCTTTGATTTCAAAAACCCCAATGCATTGAAAACTCTTTGATCCTCAATTGAATCCAATATCATGGTTTGACATAAATCAACAATTTTGAAATATTTTGATATTAAATCACAATTTTTTTTCTCTAACTTAAGGTTGCTAAAAGCCTTGTTATTAATCCCACTTGCATGGTTTTCTCCATGGCATCAAACTATTCAGTCATAGTTGTTGCAAAATGTCCAAATTGCTCTACAAGTTTAGATTCACTTAAGATTTCTTCTATTTGTTGCCCATTAAATTCTATATTTTTTTTAAATGATTGGTCAATGTATTTATCCTTCTCTAATAAACTTTTGGTAGACGGTGGGCCCAAAATTGAGGATGCACAATAGGCATGGCTTCAAGTAGAACATCTTGAGGGAATCGTTCTATAATCTCTGAGGAAAGAGATTTTGAAATTTAGCTTTTAAAGTAGTACTTATAGAATTAATAATACTGCTAAAACCTTATTTTGCAATAGTTACTTCTTTGATAGAGCATCTGACCATCATACCATAGTGCATCGGTATCTCAAATCCATGTACAAAGACACATAGCTCCACATTTGCATCAAACTTAAAAAAAAATTCAATATTGTTAACATTTGTAGTGAACTACCAACTTCTAAATTTTGGACTTATAAATGAAGAATCTGATAGATATAGATTATCGAAGGTGATGCATGTCATTATATGTAGTTTACTATACTTTAAAATATACATAGTGTAGTGTTGGAAAATGAACTCCTTTACATTTTCAAACTATGTTTGCATCCCCTTTAATTAAGCTTCTAATTGCCTAAATTATGCATTCCTAAGCCTTATTATTCTCTCTTTCTGAAAGGGAAATCAACATTAAACAAATGCTAACATTATTTTAAACACCTTGGAGATTGTGTCCTGGATTTAGGTGCCAAGATCCAATTTTTAATATGTTTTTGGTGACATTTTAGTGATTCAAATTCAAGTTTCAAATGTCAGCTTATGGAATCTAACTTTTGGGAAATTAGATAAACACCTATAAATACAATTATTTTATCAATTCAAATCCTAAGACTTTAAGAAATCAATCATAAGAGCAAAAATTGTTGTCAAGAGAATTGAAGAGAATATTTATCTGTCATTTACAACAAGAATTAAGATCATATCATTATGTCACTTGACTCATTTGTGTTCATATTATGCTTTGGAGCTAACATTGTGATGTAGGTTTCAAGCATTCAAGCATCAAATCAAGCAATCATTCAAGCCAATTCAAGCAAGATCAAACTCCTTAGAGAGATGTGCTAGACTTCAGTCCTCTAAGGGAAGGCATTAAGGGTTTGGTGAGTTGTGACATAGCATTATTCATCAAATTCCTTTCATTTGTCATTATTTCATTATTAAGGTTTAATTACCAAATTGAGGTTTGACCAAGGCAAACTGCTATTCACCCCAAAAAAAAAAATTTCCCTCTCTTTGTGTACGCAAATTTGTAGGTGAAGGATTGAAATGGATTGAAAGTGAAATTTTGTAAAGTTGTCAAAGCTGTCATCAAAGTTGTTAAGCCACAAAAACTCACATATAGATCTTATTTCTAACTTTTCGACAGTGAAATTTGGAGAAATTAGGAGCTAAGATCCGTGATTAGAGGACTATGAAATTAGATTTTGGACCCCTATATAGAGACCCATTCGCCCTAGGGCGAATCTATCCTTGCAGGAAACTCAACACCCATTTTTGGAGCTTGGTACATATCATTCTGCCCTTCTCAGATCTGCCTAAAAGTTACTACTTCTATTTGTGCTATCCTTAATTTATGCATTTCAAGTTTTGCATCACATAATTGATTTCATAAGGTATTTTATCTTTGTCTCCCCAAAATGCATTTCAATAATTTCTATCAAAAGAAAACAACAGATCCCCATCCCCATAGAGTTGACTCACCTCAAGGTTGAAAGTCAATTCTATCCTTGGAAGATCTCTTTTTCTAATGAAACTAGGAAAAGTGAGGGTGTCCTAGATCATCATTCCATTTTGGTGAACCAGCTACCTCATCTCATCTTCTCCCCCCCCCTTTTTCTCTGTTTCACATAGTTCTTTATTGGGATTTTTTCACAAGATTGTTCATTTCGTCCAACATGGGGAGAAGACTAGATAAAGTTAAGAGTGACTCTATATCGCTTAACCAATGTAAGATGTCAAGAGCTTTGTCTACTATGTGACGATGTTCATGCATTACTCCAATCAAGGATTGATATTCTGAAAAACTCATTGCACTGGTCCATGTAGGGAGATCCATATGGTATCAACATCCTTAAGAAGCTTGTTTCCCATGGTTATTCCCTCAACAAAATTTTGAAATTATACAAAACCATTTGGGACTTTGACAGAAGTATGATAAGAGCTTGTGGACTAGATTTTCATTTTTTGACACTAAAGGAAACTTTCTTACAATTTTAAATGTTAAATTTATTTCATGGGTCATGCAATGGATGTTAATCATGTATGGTGGATAAGTAGTTTGTAACTTTATGCAAAGAACATTCCTATGACCTTACATTATTGAAGCTCCATCAACTCCTACATACACCAAATTTTTGGCAATTATGAAGTCATCAATACCTGGAAAATTTCATTCAAAGATTTCTTAACTAGTTCAACTAGATTTTGCAATGTCGAACTCTCCTTGATTTTATAAATGCAGAGTAGATGAGGTTGGTCGACATATTTGTGTACAATATACACATGCATACATACCCAATCTAAGTATTATCTACCACAATAACTTCATCTGAAGATAATATAATAAAGGTTGACTCTTTTATTTTTTCTTGTGATTCTTTTCCACCTCAGCAAGACAACTTTCCCATTCCCATCCACAATTTATTGACCAATGTGTGCTAGGAAAGTTAGAAACACCCAAACAAGAATAAATTATTATATTCTAGGTAGTCTTTCATAGGATGCCCTTTGGTCAAAATATGAAAAACAACACTCAACTACACAATTTTTTCCATTTGTGCTCTTGCCATTATCTTCCCAAATTGAGCTTGAATTGAAAATCCAAATTCAACAACTTTTTCCTTTCTTTGCATATGCACATCATATTCTAGAGCATTCTTAACATGAAGACATGTTTCCTTTGATTTCTATTTTATCACTATTTTTTCTTTTTCGTATAGATTTTTTTTTCATAAAATTTACCAATATTCTTTTCTAGATAATGTCAAGTTTTAGCTGCAACTTCTTGTCCCTTTTATATTTTCAACTACAAGTCTTACACTTGCATTATGTTGGAGGTTTATCTTTTTTGCATTCTCCACTTGTTCAATGAATGGGTACTTTGACACCAATCAATCTAAAAATTCCTTGTCATATCCCATTTGCAACTCATTTTTTATTTTCCTTTTCTTTTCTCCTTATGTGCAACAACATCGACATTGTCATCCATATTAATTAACTAATTATGGCCCTACCCTAGGTATCCCTTGAAATATATTTTGCAACATAGCCATTCGACTCAATTAACTCATTTTGATCTTCCTCTGAGGTATTTCCTTCTTCATTAATATATTAGTGCAAGCATTGATGTTGTAGTTCCATCTTGATTTGATGGATCAAAAACATTGTCAAAGTATGACATTATGGTTTTGCATTTTTATGGCCTCCCTTCACCACCTCCAAGACTCTTACTCTTGTTCCTTCTTGACATCTCTCATGAAATAAAAGATACAAAAAAATGTCTTCTTTTTTATGAAAGAATCATAGAATATAGATCTCTAGGTCCTAGATGTATCCCTCTAAATATCATCTATAAGAATGAAGCAAGAATGACAAAGAGATAAATAATATTATAATACTATGAAGAAATGATCACTTACCTTTAGGTTTTCACTGACTTGCTATTCACTAATTCAACAATTCCTTTAGTTGTAACTTGCCTATGATCTAAATCAAGAGCTTACAAGTTCAAAACTGAATAAAATGTGCAAAAATAAATTAGAGTTACAATTGTATTTATACCAATCCATATTTGGAAAATTCCATGAGATTTTTAAATGGTATATAGTATAAATTTGGTGAATCTCGCTTGATTATAAAATGATACATGTAAATTTTGGACGAATTAAACCTTAAAAAAACACATGCATTATAATTCTCAAGGCGATTATGGACCTAGAATTAATGCGCAGTTATCACAATATTGAAGAAATAGGTCCTCACACATAAATAAATTTTAATGTTATTGAAAAATGGGTCCTCACATGCAATGGACATTTAATGTTGTTGGTGAAAAGGGTCCTCATACACAATGTGGTTTTAATGGTATTAGTGAATATTTGGGTGAATTAATACATGCTTATGAAATTCAAAGCAAAAATGTTAATTAGACCATTGAGAACGAGTAGTTTGTTATAGCCAAAATATTAATTACATATACATCATAAGATAAATTGATGGTGTTCTTGATTGAAATACATTGAACCAATAATTTGTAAAATCTGGGTGATTTGACCACCCTATTGATTGCAATGTATTCACCAATTTTGAATTGACCAATATGAACTATTCACTAACTTTGGCAAAGATTCGCCAATAAAAAATTCCCTAACAAAATATACTAAATAAGAATTCTATAACTAGCATGAAGATCATTAACATTTGGAACTTCAACCACCATATTCATAGTAGCATGGTCACCTTCATCTTCCATCATTGATTTTGCAAGAAAATATTTTCCCTTGGGTTAAACAAAGGTTTTTTGGTAGTAAAATCCTTTTGGAATATTTGTAGGGTCAATTTTGGTCCTTGATAACATCTTAGAAAGGTCAAGGGAGTGGTTGAAGTGAATAGGAAGAAATTACCTAAAGTTCAATTCAAATTGGGAGGTTAAAAAAGAAAAGTGGGGTTTCATTGTGGGAAAGGATATTAGGACTAGACATGACTACAATAGTCTAGAATTCTATCAAAATCATGCAATAGGTGTAAAATTAACAAAGGAAATATGGGGAAAAGACGCACAACTAGACATGGTAATATGATGTTTGGGTTGGAAGAAAGATGTACAAAAGCTATCTTGAACTCTGTACAAGAGAAAAGAATGGACAAAGGCATTGGGAACTTTTGTAGGAGTTCAATGTGAAAGTGGGAATGAAGAGGAGAAATTTGAGTGGAAGTCTAGATGTCCAATGAAAGTCCACATGAAAACTTGGAGATAAATGTGGGAAAATGAGGAAGGAAGAGAGGTGTGAAGGTCTAATATAGAATTGGACATAGGAATTGGACATGAGGATAAAAGTAAGGAATTTCAACAAAACTCCACAACATGGAGAATACTGAATGAAATGAGTGTGTGGGAAAATAATGTAGAATTAGATAAAGGAATCAAAGGAAATGCAAAATGAATAATTACAAAACTACCATGAAATCTTGCAAATAATGAAATGGAAGACTATGGAGAATTGAGAAATGAAGGGAAGTTAAGATGTAAGGACACAAGTTTGAATGTCCATAAAAAAATTGTAAGAAAAGAAAAAATGAAGGAAATAGAAGGGGAGGAGGACTTGTGAGACCTTGCGGGGATATTGTGCAGGAAATGAGGTTAGGATGAGACATTGGATGAGTAGGAAATATTTGGTAGTCCAACTAAACTCTGTAATTCCACAAGAATTATAGAAAATGAATAAAACACTCCCAAACATAGGAATTTCTTAGAATTTTGCAACTTCTAGTATTAGATAAGGACACATAGGATGGAAAGGAATAACACTTAGAAAAAATGATCAAGGTTGGTCCATTTGGAGTTTTATCATATCAGTTGTAAATGTTGGGTAAAATTATGCCTAATGTATAAGAGGGTTGGGACTCACATAGTTTTTGGCACTATCAAGTTGAGTTCCAATAGTAACCATGCAAATATTGTGATTTATGTTGAAATTGGATATCAATTTGGAATGGAATATTATATTTGTGCTTTATCCTAAAAATTGATCTTGTGATGTAAATGATGGATCATGCATGTTATGCCTCATGTTAGATGTGTATTTATATGTGGAACTCAATAGTATTATGTTGTGGTTAGCATCTTTTGAGTTTGCAAATTTTACATGATTACATGTTCCATTGTCACATCTTGAATAGATAAATCCTTGCATACAAATAATAACATCTTTTGGTAAAAATGAATATTGCATCTTATGATTTTTGTGTATGATTTTTTTTTATCTTGATCTCATTAAAAATAAGTGGCTTTGATAATTTGTAATAGCTCATAAAATGATGAAGTTGTGCCATATTTATTGTAGATAACTTTCAACTTTCATATCCTATCCCTTCACTTGCTTTGGGTCTTGTACCATTCTTTCTTATTTTTTGAATTTTAAATTTTATGTATTTGGTTAGTTGTGACCCCTTTTGTGTTGTGCTTGTATCGTTGAGTGTGTTTGATCAATATCTAATTAGGCTTAGATAATTTTCCACATCTCCTATGTGATTGACCACTCATGGAATGCTCAAGGGGAGGTTTAAATGTTATGAATCTATTCCTTGGGTTTTTTTGTAGTTTGGATGTAAGAAGGGTTAAATTTAGTATATAATTTAATTCCTTTTGTTGTTATCTTTTTTCTATGTAAACAGTGTGAGTGGGCACTCTATCATTGACTCTAAAGAGGTTCTGTTTTCTCTATGCATCATCGCATGGTATCATTTTGTGATTCTTGTGTAAGTCTTCCACTAGTGTTATTCTATGTGAGTGTGCATTGAACTTGTGTCACCTTGACTTTGTTATGCCATCATGTGCTTAGGTTGCAATGCTTGTTAATTTTGGTAACATCAAGTGTGTAAGTGTGAGGTTGTGACAATTTTTAATTAAAATATAAATGATTTTGTTCATCCATATTTTATTTGCTAACTTGTCTTGATGTGAAAATTGAGGAATTACAAACCTAATATACTTACACCACTTGCAATCTTGACTAAGGTTATCCTTCATTTGCTTTCAAATTCTAGACTTGTTTATTTAAAGATAGATTGTGTTGGATGCTAACACTCCTCATGATGTTTCCCATGATCTTCCCACTAACTCACATGGATCTTCAATTGTCCTTCTGTACAAGAATTAAATAATTGCATACAAAGAAGGGATGACGAGAAAATAATTACAATAATAATAATAATTAAGCTTCTATATTAGGAGAATGAAAATTGATTAAAGACATTTATAATGGTAGTTTGGAATTTGTAAGGAATTCAAACTTTCAAACAACCATCACAATGTATCAAATAATAATACAAAAACATAAACACAAATTAGTACCAAATCAAATAAGTAACAATAAGAATCAAAATTTATGAAATCAATGATATGGTATAAGACATCTACCATAAACAAGATTCATCCATCAATTGGACCAACAAAATAAGGTTACACCATAATATACAAAAAGTAGTGTTTCTCAATGCACTAAAATCTACAATTTATATCAAGCAACACTTGTATTAATGGCCATACAATTGACCAAGAAGGTCATTCATCATGTAGGTCAACATGGAGAAGTCATTCATCATGTGGGTCAACATGACTAAGTAAAATAAGTGGATCATGATAAGACACCTCATTTATATTTTAATTCCTTTTAGAAACTCTATGCATCCTCTCTAATTTCTCTATTCACTTTCCAAATCTCTAAAATAAGATCATTTATGACTTTCCAATGATTTTAGCCTCTTTTTCTAATTCTTCTAATTCCTTTGCAATTGCTTGTCCACCTTCCTTAATTTTTTTCTCTAATCTAGCTAATAAAGGAAGTTCAGGGGCACATGTGTTATCTGTTCTCTTGAACATTTTGAAGTCTAGTCCTACCCTTTGAGTAGCTTTTTCTAACTCGGGTATGATACTTGAAGAAAAAGACGGTGTCCGTGTATAAACAATAGCACCTGAATAACCTTCCCAAGCATCATTTTTGCCTTGATAATAAATGAAGATATAATCATTTGGCTTATTTTCTATATTAGATGAAAGTATATACCTGCAAAACATTTTATACAAGTATAAGTAACAATTATAAATGTTAAGAACACCATGAGAACAAGAATTTGAGTAGATGTTTTGTAGATTAAATTATAATCTCTTAAGCTTGATGCTAGCGAGATAGTTATAAGAAATAATTTGATGAATATCTATTATATCATTGCCATTTCTCTTCATAAGAAAAGGTCATGTGCACAATTTTCTCTTTTACATGTGATATTCTTATAGTCATAAAAATAATATTTTATATTTGTACAAGCTTAAGTAATAATTTATAATGTTAAATATTAAAGAAGGAGAATGAGAAGTTGATTACATATTCACAAGACCAAGTTATAATCTTCTCTACTAAATTTGAGACAAACAATCTTTACTAGTAATGTTGTGCTAAATGCCTATCACTTCATTGTAAATTTTATTTTACATGACAATGACACAACTCCTAATCCATATGAAACAAGAAATAATGATTTAACCCATTTGATTTTTATTGTGTTTTATAAAACATTAACAATGGGCTTAAAGATAAGATCACAAAGAAAACTAATTTTGCACAACATAAAGATATGATATTATGAACATGGAAACCTCAAGTTAATGTTAGATGAATCTAACATAATTTAAGATTAAACGAATTTTATAATAGGAGGACAAGTCACAAGGCTCCACTTTATAAGGGATGGATTTGAGTTTGTGAAATATGTGTATGACATAATATAATAATTTTTTAGGCATAGATCATTTTTAATAAACAAGTAATATTAACTCTTACAAGAAAATCTCATAAAACACAAGTAATCTCATTGACAATGGATTAGTGTTTTTAAAATTATGTGTTGAAAGCAAATAAATACCCAACACTTCATTTGGAGATAAAAATACTACTTAAATAACCTTGTGAAAGTGAAATGGTGAAAATTGCATTCCCATATACTCTTTTCTCTTATGTTTTAGGCCTAGTTTCATTAGAGTGTCCTTTATAAGTGGCATATTCTTGCATGAAAATTTTCTCATGACCTCATCCTATCTTGTTCCCATCATTACTCACCCCTAAAAATCAATCTCGATTCCTAGATCTACCATTTGCCACCCTAGATTAGATATGCAAGTGTAGCTTTATGTGTTATGTTGTTGTATTTAAGGACATTCCTTATTCACTTATCAAATGAATTAGGAGATAAAGGAATAATTAGAAAATAATTTAGATGAGAGCATCATAGTAGGATTGTAGACCATCCTAATTGCAACATTAACTTACATCTTCATCATAAGCATACTACATGCTTGCTTGTTGTCTTCAATCTTGATTCATCACCATTGAATCAATCCACCTATGAGTATGATTGAAGAGAACACAACCCTACTTTACCAAGTTTCCAAATGATGTCTATAGGCATTGCCCCAATTTAGACATAGGTGCAACAAGACAAGGTGAGTAAATTCTAGCTATTAGATTTCAACCTATTCAATTTTGTAGGTTTAGGTTCAATTCTATGTGCCATATCAATTTCACAAGTGCAAAGCTTAGTTTCGTAGACACAAATTTGAACCACAACATAGAGTAATCATTTTATAAAATTCTAAGACATTTGTCTAACCAAACCCTAAAATTCTAGCACATTGGTGAATGAAATCCTAACATCTTCAACAAAATATTCCAACATAAAAAAAATTGCTAAATATTATTTTTATTTTATTTGAATTATATAATAAATTATACAGTTATTATTTCAATACCAACTTAAGTCTAAATTTATTGTTTAGGATGCAATTCTATAAAGGGATTTTAGGATCTATTTTCATGAAATAGCGGGTATCATGAGAATTTTTATTTTTGCTATAAAATAAATCAAAATATTAATTCACAATTTTAAAAAATTTGTTGCTAAATTTAAATTTCCACCAATAAATTTAGATAGAATTTGCAGAAAGAAAAATTCTTATTCAATCATTACTTTCCTCAAATAGTTCAATTAAATTATTTACTATTAACTATTGGTAAAAAATAATAATTAAAATTTTAAAATGCTGCTAAAAGTGAGGATAAATTATTTTCCTTGTAGCCCCCCATATATTTCAGGAAGCCCCCTGTATAAGACCACAACCTTATTTAATGAAATGAAATATTTTAATAATGTCCATGAGGCCAAAGAAGCCTATGGCACCCGAGGTTAGCACAAGGGATCACCAACAAAAAAGCCCTAAACAGTTTGTAAACTTCGTTCGAGATCAACCCTTCTGCAATAGATTTTGATGATGAAGTTTGTAGTTTTGTCTAACCTTGCTTTCTCAAGCAAAGTACTTAAATTATCAACTTGTAAGGTGTCTTCATAGCCGGTCCATATGTTTTTATATGCTGATGACTCCATGACAAATTGTCATTCTATCTCCACCATTCCCTTATTACAAAATCGACATATTCTTTTTTTCCACTCCTCTTTAGGTACCATCCATCTACCCATTTCACATCTAAGATGATACAACTAGTTCGTAATTGAACTATCAATATTTTTGCTTTCCATTTAATATTCTATCCTATAGTGGTCCCCCACAAGTTAAATTCTTAAGCTTTTTTTAAGCTAGATAGGGGAGAGGGGCCTATAGTGGAGCACCCAAACTTCGCATTTCTCAAAACCCTACGTAGAAATTTCAAATCACTCCCAATTTTGTACAACCGTTTATTTGGCAACTTACATGCTTCTATATTTCGTTTTAGGGTCACATCATCAAATATGATGCCATATCAACATGCTTTTTGTTGAGGTATCCAAAAAGGCCCAAAAAAAAAGTGAGACAGACAGTGGTGCACTAAGTCATGTTTTATTGTGTGCTGATGTGGCATCACATGATTTGTCAGTTTGTGTATTTAATGGATAAAAAATGTTTTACAATTGGATATTAAGGTGCTCCACTATAAGACCCATTGAGGACTACTTCTATCCCTTGGACCCTGCTCCATTATGGACCCCTCTCCTCTCCTTGTGCGAGGGTGATTTATTCCCGTGTAAAAAGCGAGATGAGTTTTGTTAAGGTTTGGGAGTTACGAAGCCGTCATCTCTGTAATATTTTAGAGGTTTCAAGTGGATATTGGGAGGACTACAAACCACAAATCCTTGCTCTGCCTCTGTCCGCCACAGAGATGCGAAGCAAGTGGTAGAGATTGAAACATAATCTAGTATGACGGGACGATTCACATTGCATAATTACAGCGAAAATATCCAGGTTCTCAAGTAAGGGACCATGAAGAAGACTGTCTCCGTTGTATTTGCGATTGTGCGAGGGGAGAGCCATTGAGATGTTGTTCTCACAAAGAGACGCCAGTCGTATGGAAGGCTGTGTTACAGTTTCAAAGTTGAGTGAATTTCCAAAGTTGAGCATGAGGTGTGGATTCCTTGTATTGTATAATTTTTATACATTAATATAGAATTCCTTGCTTTTGCATTATTGTAGGTTTGTTAAGCATTGGACTCTGTAATTGGGGTGTTGGGGTGTTAGGAATTGACTACTTAAAACCGATGCAAGATTCTTTGGAACACTGGAAAGCCCAACAACCGAAATTGTAAATTTTTCGAAAGAAACCATTAAGTTTGGAATTGCATGTTTGTGGTATTACATTGCAAAAAACTTGCCTGGTATATAGATTTCAGTATCCTATCAAGGCCTAAGTTACTTCAAGGGAAAAGGTGGGCACTGGAGGGTACCAGAACTTCGTATTAGGGTTTTATATTGACAACATGAGTGTCTTGATACTTTCATATTGGGAATACAGGAACCTATGAAAATCTGTAGATGCATTCATTAAAAATTATAGAACTGTAAGAAATATGAAACAGAAGAAAAAAATGCAACTTACTAAAATGGAGAAAATTGAGAATAGTAGAGCTGATTCTATAGATAGGATGGTGAGTTATAGCATGAATTATATGATAGAGAAAAAATTTGCATTGAAAGATATACAGCATAATTAGAAAATGTAGAAAGAAAAAGAAAACACAAAAATGAATCAATATATTGTATGCAGAGGAAAATTATCATATTGAAGTACATCATGGGAAAAAGTACCATTCAAGAAAATTATTGGGATAAATTCATGAAATTGAAATAAATATAAATTATAATACCCAACCATAGGTAACCACTAATGCTCAGGTTCCTTTGTTGGTAAATGACAAAAAATGCATTAAATGGCATGCATCCATACAGCGAGGTATATAGACATTTTTAACACTTATTTTTCCAGAATGAGTAAACTATGCTTTCAAGGTGACTGGCCATAGTTATCATAGTTTTGATATAATGTTAGGAGCAAAGGACCTTTTCAACAGGTAAATGGATCAATGGCAAGGTTGATCCTACAATGGTGATGAATGGTCAGGTTCTCTCCATGCAGATATATGTAGACTGCTCATGCGTTATCCCTTAACAATGTTCTGGATTTTAATTCCAACACAAATGGAATAATTGGATATGCACATGTCGGTGGGTAATTTCTACAAACAGATGCCAAAATGGTAAAAGTAAAAGATTTTCTGCATTGACATGTGTAATGTTTGATATGGACATGGTTGTGTTGCACTCAAGAAAACATTTAAATTGTAATGGTTGTGAATCTTGTTATAATTTGTTTTAAGCATTAGCTAATAGTTACAAGGGGCTTACTCCACAAGATATGCGTGCAGACTGCTCATGTGTTATCCCATTACAATGTTCTGGATTTCAATTCCAATACAAAGGGAATAATTGGATATCTTCAAACTAGAAAGCTAAGTTCTAATATATAGTCATCCATTAGTATGCATTTAAAATGCAAGAATGCTGAAGCAAACAGGGACCTCTACATTGCAATTCAATTAATGTTTAGGCTTTTCTATGCATATCTTTTTGAAAACAAATTATGCAACAACATGTCATCTAGTGTTTGGTCTGAATTCAATGCCACACTTATTACCAGGCGTGCATGTATCTAATGTTCAACTATCTGTGGTAAGGTGTAGAATCAAATATGATCCATTCCATAGTATTGAAATAAAGTTTTCATTGATCAATCAAAATGTTTTGGGTATTTATTTTTTCATACAAATTTGTTATGAAGGAATATGTTACCTATTGGGACCGGGAAAGTATTGCATTCATTTTAAACTTTCCATGATTACATAGGCAAATAAGAGCTAACTGACTGAATAAAATCAATAAATGATAGTTTTATTGGTAACTGGAGTTAATAATGATAGAAATGAAATTTTTATGAGATATTTTGTATAGGATAAAGTAAGATACCAGTCATCCTGATAATGAAGATACTCGTTATCATGATTGTAGAGAATCCCAAGTTGAGAGGAATCTTGCACAAATCGCTGAATAGCATGACGAGTGAAGAAACCGCCATCGGGGGTTGATATTCTCCATGACAACTTTCCTGTAAGATTCTTTGATGTGGGATAAAATTCATGCACTTGGCAATCATAGGTATCAAACAATGGATTCAAGCCTCCACTTATGTACCACTTTCCTCTGAAATCAGCAACATTGAATTTTTTAACAAGAGCAGAAGGATCTGGAACAGGGGATGCCCCTTCACCTTTTGTCTTAGGGACACATTGCTTTTGGGACAATGCACATTGATTAAAGTGGTCTACAGCATCATTTTCAAACAGATCTCCACATTTGATCTGGAAACAGGTTTCAATGCTTGAAATTAATACTCCAATTCTAAGTCATACCAAGAATGCAGGAATAAATCTAACATTGTGCATGAATAATGCCAGTTAATAAACTTCCATCTCTGTTTTACATGTCATTTAAGGCAGACAACAATGGGAGGTGGGAGGAGAGAGAGAGAGACCTGACATGCTGTCTCATCAGGGCGATTATTACAGATTTCAATGCAAGCAACATTTGCTGCACACACTGGGTCTGCCATGCAGCGTACCAATTCTTCTCTACAAAAGGACATAATCAATATTAAAAAAGGTTTTAAATTTAATCATAGCAATAAAAGGGGAACTAAAGATATGGAGCTGGAAAACTGCATTTGGAACAAAAGAAAAATCTTTATTCACATATTGCAATTTTATGATTGATTACCTGCATGTAAAATGTTAAGTAAAAAGGAAAAATATTGTACACTCTCAGTACACAACTGAAGTTAAAGATACCTCCTAGGGTGGCTTCCATATGAACATAGGGAGGTAGAAATGGTTTGAAGAATCAATATATATGTTTTGCATCTTTCCAGTTGAGATGTTGCTCTTTGATCTTCTTTGATAATGGGGCTTTGGTGATTGGTCATATCTCATTTCAAGCTTTGGTAAACTGCATTTGGAATGAAATAAAAATCTTTATTCACATATTGCAATTTTATGACTGACTACCTGCATGTAAAATGTTCAGTAAAAAGGAAAAATATTATACACTCTCAGTACACAACTGACGTTAAAGATATCTCATAAGGTTGCTTCTATATGAACATAGGGAGGCAGAAAAGGTTTGAAGAATCAATATATATGTTTTGCATCTTTCCAGTTGAGATGCTCTTTGATCTTATTTGATAATGGGGCTGCGGTGATTGGTCATATCTCATTACAAGCTTTGGGGTACACAGCTCCAGCCATTATGGTGGTCTAAGGCCAAATATAAATTTATTTTCATTCTTTAGGTTGAGAGAAGACATGCACAAGCTGGCACGGAAATATGAACCCAAAGAGGACCAGAAAACATTTTCACAAATTTCATTTGAAGGAGAAATTCTGTCAACTGCTGCAACATTGGGCATGGATATGTACATTTCTTGAGAAATGATGCCATAAGCAACATGGATCCTACACGGCAATTACAGCATATTAGAACTAGAAACCTCAATAATGAAGAGGATTTGCTTCCCATGTAATGGGAGGAAAACGTCTATGGCATATTATAAAGCCACAACTCCTATTTTATGATGCATAAAAGTTCTGAAGGGAGAGAATTTTTTTATAAGTTACTAATTTCATGCGCTGCCCATGAAAATTTTGGTTTAATCATTTTTCTTTCATTCTTCGCAATTCATAGAAGTGGTATCTCTGACCATAGGCCCATTGGCCTTCTCTGTAACTTGAGATAACTGCAAACTGAAGGCTTGTACAGTTGCTTTCTAGCGAAAAGTACTTCACCTTGAGAATCCCACACATCTTTTAAGGGATGTACAGAATCTCAACCTCGCTCTCAGTCCAAAAAAGCAGCTCTGATTGGAATTAATGGTGGAATGATCCATACTCAGTAGAAAAAGCTTCTTTTATGCAGAAATTGTCCAAGTTAAAAAGGTTTGTGAATTAGGAAGGACATGTCTTTTGATGCTTCATTTCCAGTCTTGGAGGCTTTCAGTGCACAGAAGGACCATTCCACGACCAGATGCAAGAGGTTGGAAGTACGTTGAAACTTCTTGAAAGTTTTGGAGAAGTGTGAGATAGTAGTGTTGAACACCAAAAGCACAATTCCAGTTCATAGTGAACCAGACAGAGGGTTGAAACAGCTTTAGAATTGTGATTCCTCCTATTTCTACTGATTTACAAGTAATACAAGAGGTAGAAGTGCTATAGGCAACTATCGAGTTGGGCTTTTACCAACAAATTGGGGGTTTCCCAGGTGAAAACTGGAGTGTTGTGTGAAAGCTTGTGTTTTGCATTAATTTCAGCTTATGTGAACATAGTTCAGCTTCCAAAGGTTAAAGGAATGGTTCTAATACAAGATGGTATAAGATTTTGGTTATTTGTAGTCCACAAATTATAGTTTTTTTTGGTTAATGAGGGGGAATCAGTAGGGGCAGCCCAGCAACTCGGAGCTTGCTCGCTAATTTGCTTGCTCATTGCTCAAGACAAGGTGATTATAGATAATTGTAGGATGCAAAACAAGGAAGATAGGTTGATGATTATAATTATATTGAGTGGTGTTCTATAGTGGTATCAAGGACTGTCATGTTGTGACTCTATTTAAAAAGTCAATTTAGAGCCCGCATTTATTAAAAAAAACTAAAATTATGAAACAATTCTTAAACTAAATAAAATAGTTCTTAACTAAATAAAATAAATTTTAAGTAAAAATTTAAAACTATGAAACAACTCAAGTAAAGAAAAAAATCATAAAATAGCTCTGAAGTAAATAAAAATAGCTCTTCAAATAAAAATAAACTAAACACATAAATAAAATAAAATAATCCTTTAAGTAAATAAAATTGCTTTAAATTGATATTTAAGATATCTATACAAGTGATCGATCAATCACTTGTTTCTATTTTTTGCTTCTTGTTAATCCACGAGTTGGGTTATTGGCTAGGAATTGAAGGTTTTGAAGGAACTCTTGTCTTTTACTCATAGAGTTTGAGCTTGGAATTGTTGCCACAGGTAGTGGTTCTTCTTTCCTAAATTTATTGCAATTTGCAAAACTTTTCAGACAATAGTAAAACTATGAATGCTCAATTCAAGTTGCACACCCCTTCGTTGGCCTCCAATGTAAAGGTGAACCTCTTACATGGATCCAAAATTTGAGTTCTAGTAGAGAAGTCAATGCACTATGAATTGCATAGTTGCCAAATTTGATAAAAAAAATTGTTTGGAAGGTCAAAATAATTAAAAATTTTGGACTGAAAAAGAAACATTTGCAAAATTTCTATAGGAATTGAAATGTATGGATTGAATTGGACAAATCTAGCTGGTGAAAATATCCAAGTCCATCTAGATTTGGTTCCTTTGCTATTGATCCTATTTGCCTTAACATAGAAAGTTGTGAAAAGAAGTAATTTACTTCGAACACATGGTCCAATTGAGTGTTGTCATACTTTCATTCCAAATCCCTTTCCACCATTGACGATGTTTTGCTTGTATAAAGAAGGTAGCATTCCAAGTGAGTGTTACCATTCTTTTGTTCTAAATCCCCTTCTACCATTGGTAGGACCAAATCCATTTCTACTATTGGTAGGATTTTGCTTCTTGAAGAAGGTGCAAGATGCACCTTCAAATCTTTGGCTGTGTTATTTAGATTGAAATAGTTGTCCGCAAGGTTGAGTGAGAAAAACACATCTTTTGCATCAAATATGTGTGGTTCTATCTTGGGAAAGTGGGGTCTTTTTTTTCAAAATGTGCTCTCTTACAAATCCTTGAATAATAGTTGCATAGGCTACTCCTATTACAAATCATTGTTGTAGTTGGCATAACCTCCACTAATTGTAGAATTTATTGCAGATGCAATAGGTTGAAAGTCAAGGGTCATTGTTTTTAGTTCCTTGTTAAACAAAGACATTGTCGCATAACCTAGATCAATGTTTGATCCCATGCCTATGTTGCTATGATTAAATAAGCACATGTTATTGGTATTTTACCAAATATGTTAATACAATCAGCTGATATACCCATTCTAATTCTTTTGAAGATGTTGATGCCACATAAATACCAAATTACAATTATGAAAATAATTCTACTTTCCAACCTCCAAGAAAGAATTGATGTAAGCAATGAAGAGATAATTCCACGATGGATGCCTAGCAAAGAACCTCCTAGCCTCTTTTCATAGCTAATTTTTTTGGCATCCCTAAAGTCATAATGGAAACTATAGATAGAAATCAACAATTTTAGAAACTAACATAGACTAATATAGGGTTGTGCAAGATTTAATGAAGGATTAGCTTGCAACAATTAAATCTACCCTAGGAACAAAATAACATAACATGAATTGAATTGTATACAAACGAAGAATGATAGAATTCCAATTTATGCATTTTGATATAAATCAAAGCGTTTGACAACAATATATCAAGATGACAAGTGTCCCAGAGGAGTTGAGTTAGCCATAGTGATTTGGTGGACTAACTCAACATGTAGGAGCAGTGTTGTCAAGTGAACCCAACTTGATAAGGGAGTAGTGGCACCAAACTATCGTCAGTCAAGGAGTAATTGAGGTGGTGACACACACTTCCATCAATAAAGGAGTTTAACAATGTGCTCATTATTTCATAATTTATGTAAGTAATAAAATCAATTACCTAAATAAACTTAAACATAAGGTGTAATATATAATTACATGAACACCTCTCCCTAAGTGCAAGCTAGGGAAAAAAGAAATGGGTCCCAACAAGACAAGCCATATGAGGTACCCATGTGCAATATGAAAATACCCTAACATATAGAGAGAGGGTACCTCCCCAAAAGAAGAGAAAACCCATACGACGAAACTCCTTCCCAAGGAGAGGAAAGATGGAATAGCATCTTGAGATTCTTGCAAGATAAAGCTAATGTGTGCCTTCACATAGAAGAGATAATGTAGATGCAAAATGTCACTTGGTGAGTGTAGTAGGTCTCATTGCAATAAATTATGTGTCCTCCTTTCAAAAGAAGGAAACCCCAAGTTGTCAAATTGTTGAATACCCACTTGAGTAGTGATCTGAATGAAGGAACCAAGATGAATGTCTCTAGATGTTCGTGTGTCTTGATGTTGATGTTGAACTGTGATTGAAATTGATTGATGGGAACATGTACCATGCAAGATTTGGGTAGAGTAACCATGTATAAATAGTTCTAAACAGGTGTGAGATCTGAATTAATGTGAATAAGTATGTGTCAAGATAGAAGCATGATACGATAAAGAAAGAACAAGGGGGTCAAAATATACACTCAAAAAATCCAAAATAGGATATGCAACTCCACGTGAGCTGTCATAAAAAAGAAGACACATATTTTTAATGGTATTGTCAAGATCTTGAATATGATATTCTACACACAAAAGATGTATGCCAGATAAATATATATCCCAATGATCAAGAAGACAAGTGTGAACTCATTGAATATAATCATTGGAAGCCCTTAGTGAAGCAATATTGAACTTGGTTGAGTTAGTAGGTGGATTTGAAATCTCAATGCATGTCATGTGACTAGATTGCTCATCCCGTGATTTAAATCCACTCCAGATGCTTGAGTATGAACAACTATCAAATATGATAGTGTTGAAGGTGGAGGAAAGGAGCATCAAGATAATTCTTTGTCATCACAACTTTTAAGATCTTCCCAATAAACAAGCTTCTTGTTTTATCATCGTCATATGGACGACTCTCAAAATCATTAAGGAGTACAAGATATTTTGTGGTAGGGTTATCTAGGAATGGAGGACCAATAAGATCATACATCTTCGAAATTTTGGTCCAAAGAGTGCAAGCACATACAATGTGTGAGATGACCTACATTGTGTTGTTGTGAACACTAGAAGCAATCAATCCTAGGACACTATCATTTGTGTCAGCATGTACATGCTTTCACCAATAAGTACTAGGATTAGAAAAAAGTCCATAGAAATCAATAAAGAGGTGAGTCCATTTGTAGTGCTTCAAGATTCCATCTCATTAGGACTTATAGTTCTATTTGTATAAGGTGATGATAGAAGGATGAATTGAAATACCCATTATTGACTTAGATATCCGTGCATCAGATTTGGAACTTTATATTAGTTTGTTAATTACAAATACCGATTTATAAGCCCTCTAATACAAATACATGAAATGGCACTTTATAATTGAGTGTATTTTGTATTAACAACACTCGTTCCCCCCAAAAAAGCTCAATTTAGACACCCTTAGCAAGTTGCAATTTTTGGCACTCTATAAATAGCGCAATTACAAAGTTGAACCTAATTTATCAAAATTTTACAATGTCCCATGTGGACCAGAAAGATGAAAGTAAATCAAATGGTAAAATAAGAACAAATAACAAGCATCGATGCATTGTGCCCAAAAAGTCCCCCACTTTCAAGAAATAGACTCAAATTTGAATCTATTTGTGAAAGTTATGAGCATTGGAAGTTAAAAAAAACTAACATTGTGCAATAAAGATTTATGAAAATCTAAAAAATTTGAGTATGATTAGCAAGAATTGTTTGCATCAACATATAGTGGCAAAAATATAAGCGGGAAGGAAAAGCTTGTACTAAAAATACCTCTGACCAATATATTACCTATCAAAGTTAGGTAATCAATTAGAAAAATTGTTTGGAGAGGGGTCCATGCCCCTGAGGGTTGACCAATGGCGTTGCTGTTTGAGGTGGTGTCATGTCAGGTGGGGATAGGGATGTTGGTACCCTTGTGGTAGCATATAGCCTTCTAAAACAATTTTTTGTTGCTTTTTTTTTTAAAGAAAAGCTTTTGCAAAATGAAATTTCTGTATAATATTTATTAGATGTACCTACATTAGACTTGTGCCCAAGTGGTACAGCCTCACTTGCGTGCATGCTTAGGCTAATTTTTTTTCGTGTTTTTTTTTTCAGTCTGTAGGGGAGAGGACCCAGTAGTTGTGCATCCTAACTTCGCGCTTCTAATTATCCTACGTGGAAATTTCAAATCACTCCCAATTTTTTACAGCAGCTTACTTGGCAAGTCTCCTGCTTATAACTTTCATTTCAGGGCCACATCATCAAATATGATGCCACATCAACATGCTTTTTGTCAAGGTGTCCAAAAAGGCCCAAAAAAAAATTGAGACCAATACTTGTGCATTCACATCATGGGTAGTTGAGCACTGATGTGGCATCATATGATTGGTTGCTTTTTAGATCAAAGGAATACATTTTGTTTAATTATGGGTAGTCAAGTCACAACTATTGGGCATTATAGAAACAACTACTATCACAACTATTGGGCATTATATAAACAACTACTATCACAACTATTGAAACATGCTCAACTACTGAGTCCTCTCCCCTAATGAAAATCAGCAAATGGACAATTGGATGGTGTAATACTTTTTGTGTTATAAGAGATTTGGATAGAAGATGGCTGATGATGTTATTAACGGGCATGAAACACAAAGTACACTTGGCCAAGTACCACTGATTGTAAAACATATACAACAGGGACATATTTGAATAACAAGCTGATTTAAGCTGTAGTACATGTACAAAACACAATACCTTCCCACATGTGGATAGGGAATGATGGCAATCTCAATTCATTTGTGCAGAGATGTGACACACGATTGTACAAAGAGTGTATGGAGTTGTGCGGTGCAACCTCAAGCTAACTACTCGTTACCAATTTTTTGAAAGAACATTAGGCCTGGTTTCCTTTCAAAAATAATAAACTTTGTTAATGGAGATTTTATTTATATTTCTTTGGAGAGCATTGATGATCCAATTTTAAAATAGTGGCTTGCTTATATCCCAATAGATTGTGACTGTATTATACTTTCCTTGCAGGGATCTATGGATTGCCCCTCCACATTATTTACACAAGGTAGGATGGATAAGGAGGAGTTGAAGATAAACGTGAAATTGATTAGCTTCAGATACAATAGGATGCCAGTTTTGAACATCAAATGAATACCGATGACAGGCTTGATTATGGCTATAATCTAGTCCTCACTACGAGGGCTCAGGAGGAATGCTTATGCATCTTTACCCACTCAATGTATCGGTAATTGCATGCCAAACACATAAATAAAATGCCTTTTGTTTCTATCCGTGTATGCAAGTACAAACAATCTGTTATACGACAAATTATCCTAAGCAAATCCCTTCGTAATAGCATTTTCTTATATCAAAACTTCATAAAAAGTCCTCACTAATAGCATTTCTCTTGTCGAAAGAAAACTCCTACATGGGAAAAATTATTTAAGGAACCTGAATTGGTGGCCTGCAATAAAGATAGTACAACTATCAAGGTTGAGTTGGCCTGTCAAAGCCTTTGTGGGAAAAATCTCGAAGATTTCAAAAGTATATTTGGTTTACTATTGGCTATTCCAAAGTATAGATTATGCAACTAGCATGCATGGGTGAGCAATGATTGGGGACAATATACTGAAAACAAGTTTTGTGGGGCCATTCGTTTGCCCCTTTTGCATGAATGTGGAAGAGCCTCTTAATCAAAATTTCCTTAAAGATAAGAAAGTTTAAGGAAATTTAGATGAGGACTAGTATTATTTAGATATAGCAGTCATTGGTCAGCTCCCTAGAAGACAGCTGCATTGCAGTCTGTGGTTGAACATGGTCGTGCAACGTTATTCAAGAGAAGATTCTTTCATTCCTCCTCGCTGGATAATTTGGATTAGGTGCAACGAAGAAATCCTTAAAAATTGTAGAATGGAACTTATGTAGGATTTGGAAACCCATAAAGAGATTGACTTGTGAACACCTTGTGTTCCAGATGAGACCTGCACCGCTGACCATATAGGAGGGAATGGGAGGAAGGCATACTGATCCGTTCAGCTCATGTGGGAGAGGGTGGAGGGGATGGGGGGGAAAGGGGAGGGCAGGGCAGTGAGTGGAGAAAAGGATGGAAGGTTTGCATTGAGTGGTGGATATTCCGTACCGGCTAGTCGAGGGGATGGATCCATTTGTAAAAGCAAGCTTGTGTTTGAACTAAATCCCCACCAATTAATTTTTATTTTATTTTATATTTATTTACTCTCTTGAATTGAATATGCAAAATAATAAAATTCATGAGGCCACTAGCTTCCATAAATTTAAGAGCTTAAACTACACTACAAAATTCATGGGACCACCCACTTTAAAATAATCCTAAAAAATCTCAGCAGCACCCACTGAATTTTTTTAAGAAGCCCTCCTCCATGGGACTGCACCCTAATAATATCAACCTCTACATGGAGAAGGGTAGACGGGATATAATAGTGGACACATAACAATGACAGTCTATAATACCAGTGTGGACAATATATTGGTCAATAAGGTAAAAAGATAACAAAGTTGACAAGACAGCCAGGATGTAAATGTAAGACAATAAATTAAGAGATGGTTAAGCCAGGGGATAAATGTAGGACAATATGGCAATAAAATAAAGAACATGCAATAATCAAGTAACAAGCATATAATGGGAAACATGATCTGCATAAATGAAATGGGTGGGATAGAGAGATGCTTACCTGGAATCAACTTGTAGGTACATCAACCTTCTCCTTGGATTAAGTTCCTGTAAAGAGATGGTTGTAGGGACGGCTAGGAACTCTAGACACTTGGTATACAATATAGGTGAATCTCCTATCCTGGTATCTTCAGTGGTTCTTGCATGTAACTTGTTTTCCTTTGGTAAAGTACTCCTTCCCATAATCTCTAATAATCCCAAAGGGTAGACGCGAACTTGACAAATGAATTGTAGATTTATACCTTTGGAAATGGAAAAAGTAGACTGATTTATACGGGCCCAAACACTAAAAACCAATTTCCAAAATATTCACATCATCAGCTCAACTGATGTGTAAAATTAATAGATCATGTGACCGGCAAGTGATGTTGGCCAAATTAGGGAACAAGCAGATCATTATTGATCGGGACAATGATGTTGGACAGACGAGGAAGGATTGGAAAGGTGAAAACAAATGGAATGGCGGAGGCAAAAGGGGGACCAAAAGACCAAAATGATGGCAAATTTGAGGAGACTGAAACAAATTTTAGGTAAAAGGAGGGCACCAAGAGAAAGGCATGAAGACTGCCCGCCCAATCCCCCTTTGGGAGGTTATTGCCATGGAAAGTGTTAAGAACAAAATATGAGTAATGATATTTTCAGGTGTATACAAACCATATCAGATTATAACAGGAAAGGAGTTTGATCCAGTGTTGTTCAAACCTGGTAGACAATATTTAAGAATACAAAGCTCCCAAATCTTGAGACCTTAGCTATACTTTGATGATTCTGCTCTGAGCAACCTCAGTACAGTAGGTGCAGAGGAAGTGATTTTACCAATCCTCGTCAAGGTTGTAAATTGTAATTCTCAAAAAGAAATGACAATGTCTCCAATAGCATTTCTGGTTACTAGCTCTTCATCGAGGCTTGCAATTGTCACAAGAAAATGGGATCTCTATCAGCATTTTAGAAGACTTGCTCCTATTTATAATGATATTATTGTCCATTGAAATTTTGATCTTATACCAAAGGGAAAGGAATCTAAGGAATAAAAACAAGACGCAACACACTTTTTAACAAGTGCTTAAGCCAACCCATCCCAATACGAATTTGGGAGGTTAATGTACCAACAAGACTTGACAAAATAAGATGCTAGTAAGGTCACTTTCTAGTGTATACAGACCATACCAGATCATGAATTTTTTTCAGAGTTTGATTTAGAGCTGTTCACTAGAAAATATTTATGAATACAAGCCTCCCAAAATTTGAGACCTTCCCTTTTCTTTGATGATTCTGCAATGGACAATCCCAGTTTTACCAATCTTGTTCAATGTTGGAAATTAATATTATCGAAAAGAATTGACATGTCTTGACTAACATTTTTGGTTACTAGAACTTCATCAAGGCTTGCAGTTGTCACAAGAAAATGGGGTCTTCTCTATTAGTATTTTAGAAGTTTTGCTCCTAGTCATAATAATATTATGTTCTATTGAAAATTTGATCTTACACTCAAGGGAAAGGTGCCTAAGAAATAATAATAACCCATGACACACCTCTTGATGAATTCTTAAGCTGTTCCACCCAATCCCTATTTGGCATGTTAAGTTGTTAACGAATCCACGAGCCTTGACAAAACAGGATGTTAGTAAGGTCATTTTCAGGTGTATACATACCATATTGAATTATGACAAATATTGCAAATAAGCTTGATTTAGAGCTGTTCATATTCTACCAAGAAAAATTTAAGAATGCACGGCTCCCAAATCTTGAGAGCTTCACTCTTCTTTGATGATTCAACTCTGGGCAGCCCCACTATATCACGAGCAGACAAAGCAATTTAATCTATCCAACCGAAGGTTTCCGGTTGGAAACTAGAATTCTCAAAAATAATTGAATATCTCAAAGAATGCTTCTATTTACTAACTCTTTATTGAGGCTTGCAGTTGTCAGAAGAAAATGAGATCTCTTCTTATTAGTATTTTAGAAGACTTGCTTCTCGTCACATCAACATTATATTCCATTGAACATCTAATCTTAGGTGATTTCCTAAAGGAAAGTGGGAGGCTTCTGCTTTTCTTACAGAATTGGTAAACTAGTCATGTTTATAAAGAGTTAAAATGTGTAGGCCTACTCTTTAGCCAAAGTCAGTGCCCATTGAAGCAACTGGTTTTTTGGGAATGAAGAAGAATCTGACTTATGTTGGAGACCAATCAGATCAGTCATACCCTATGTTGCAAAATGTGTTCTTCCCCTGTTTGGTGGAATTTTCATAGTAAGCATATCACATGTAATTCTCCTTAATATAAAGCAGAAAGAATGATGAGTAGAACATTCCTGTGATTTTTAATCATTCAAGTAAAAGTGGTACTTATATAGACAAAGCTACATTTGAAATGTGATTCTTGTGAATTGAAGTACATTTATCAGCATTTTCTTTTCTTATGCATGTTGATAGTGAACAACACATATATAATTTCTATGTAGTTCTAAGAATCATCTTATATCAAAAGATGACCACTTGAATGACATCAACATGCAAAAGATAACCTTAACAGATTTCTGAAATCAATATATTATAGAATAACGAATATTGCCCTCAAATTTTTATGACATAAAAGAGAACTTATTTTTAATGATATTTAGGGCATTGTATAATACCTGCACCCTTTCAACAAACAGGCATAGATGTTGGGCCCATCATCAGCAGCATAAGAAGGCGGACTAAACAAAAGAATCCACGACACAAAAAATGTTGCCATTGTTGATTCGGTGCTGTATTTAAAGCTAGCGTTTCTTAGCCATTCTTTTATATTATTAGTAGCTTTCAAGACCAGTCGAATTGTCCTTTGTCTGGTCCATCTACCGATACAAATGTTTGCTTGATCTGCAAAAAGGTCTGTCTGCGAACATACGTTTGATTTTTGTGCACCAAAAACAAGCACTTTTCTTTTGGATCGAGAAATTTTTTCATTTCGACTTGTGGCAGGGTCAAAGTAGCTGGGTTTGCATTCATATTTATTTTTAGCACATATTGCAAATCGAAGAAGTGAATACTTAGGACATGGTTTATCCCTGATCCGGGTCCAGCAATAGAAGGCTGTATTTCTAGAGCTTGTATTGTCCGTCAGAACAGAATCGTTTGAACTACTCATAATATACTTATTCTGGTAGAACCCATACATTGAAACTGGAGATAACGCCATAGCATGGAATGGATCACCTGCAAAGAACCAAAGAAAGATATTCATTATGCCAACATCCCAACCATGAGGTGGCAATTAAATGTATGCTTTCTAAGTCACAATTTCTAACTACGGTGGCTCCAACTTGGTGTTTCATAATTTTATGGAGGAATTATACTGTTCCAACCATAAAATCAGAATATCAACTAAATATGTGGCAGTTATGCTAACTTCAACTATCGCCCCTTGAATATTGAGAGTCCAAGTATGTGAAGAATGATGGATTTCTTTTGCACCTGGCAAACATTCTATGCCCATCATTTGGTCTGAAGAAATTGCCACCAGTTAATTCAGTAGGAGGAATTTAAGAAATTAATGAAATCTCCATTTTACCTTATCTGCAATGAAAAGAGCATGATCTATAATGGCAACATTGTAGGCAAAACTAAGGACAAGGCGTGCAAGAATGCATTGCCATATTTAGGAAGGAAGCAATCAGATGGCGTTCAAGAAGTCATTTGTCCATTTACATTCTCGTGATTCTCTTCGTGTCATTGTGCCAAAGAAACATGAAACATGATGGATTTGTAGAGAATTGTAGAGCCTTGAACAAAGAGAGTACAATCAAGAACCACTATATTTTTAGATTTTTGAGGTTTTGTCTGGATAGCTACATTTATTGTTCACGCTTTTATAGTTTTAAGGTTTCATTCACAATGTTGCATTTTTTTGGATCAGATTTCTAGAAATTGTTGACGTAGGTTTTCATATTTCATTTCATTAGGTTGTTATTTGTTTTCCTACATTTAAGTTTTGCTTGTTTTGGAGTGAGTCATGGGTTAAGTTGTCAACATCTTTTGTAGGAGTTAGTCTTTCATGAGTTGCACTTTCTATTGGTTGTATTTGCCACTTCATCACTCTCACATATCTTATGTATATACTCACTTGTATTTATTGCACAATATACTACTACATTTTATGCTTTTTATTGAATCAAAGCTACTTGAAGGAGTAAGGTTGAGGGTTCTTGACAATTGTCATGCCTAGTTGACCATGTTCATGAAACTTCCATTGTTAATGATTATGCAAGAAGCGTTTTTCTTTGACCCATAACTAAATTGGTATGAAACATGCATTTTCACTCTTCTAAAACCTCAAATTCAAATAGGTTAGAGTTGCATGAATGGATTCTAACTTTTGATTCTTCTTTTGATATAAAGTATGTAATTAGAGTAATCATTGCCTTGAAAATGTTGCATACTCTATGTTTGTGGTTAGTGACATCATGCAAATTGCACCATTTTCTTTCCTTGCTTTTGCTTCCCTTTGACCTATTGTTGTGGTTGGCTTGTGTCTAGTTACAAAGGTGGTAGTTTGTGCTACAATTGCCTTATGTGATGTGGTCAGAGTGCAAGCTTCATGTTTTATAGAGGCTTATTTTTGTGTGTAGCCTCTTACGAGTGTGGTTTTTTTCTTTAAGTTTAAATCTCACTTTGAGCTTTGAGGCATGGTGTGCCTACCTCAATGTTGTGTAGTTGATAAATTACATCTTATTGTTAATTTATTTGATAATTTACCTTAATTATTTGAGGACATTATTGTGTTTGGTGTCACACTCATCGAATCTAACAAACAAAGAATGGAACCCATTGGGCCTTGCATCTCTAGTCTTTATAATTACTAAATAGTTGTCATTTTATGTATTGCTTGTTATAGCACTTTAGAGGGTGATATTCCCTATATAGAGCTTCTATAAATTTGTTCTAAGTTTTAATAGAATCTTTTAAAAGAATGAGTTGCTTGTTGAGTAATTCCCACTAGCAAAACACTAGAGGAATATGGATATGAAATATGACTCCAATTGTTGCATCCAATCGTCAAGTGCTTCAGTGTCAATTTTTCATTTGAGCTTTGCATTAATCATTGTGAAGTTGACTTGCACCTTTCATAGTGGATAGCTTTGGAATAAGGGATTCCCAAAAGTCAAGCCCCCTAAGGGTCCTAGGTTGGCCTAGGTGGGACACTAATTAACAAAATTAGATGAAAATGGCACATTTTTTTGTTTATTTTCAAAGTCTTTGGAGGGGTTTGTTTAGAAAAATTGACCATCTTTTTCCTCATACATCTTCAAGGCTAGTCTTCTCTTTGATGATGATTTGAAACCTATAATATTCCAAGAGAGCACAATCATGCACTTTTTTCCTATGTTTTTGTGATAATACAAGGCCTCTACTTCAAATTGGCTTCATATTCTAGAAACTATATACTTTCTTTATAAAATTAACTAATAAGTTTCAATCTTTAATTAGTATATTATATCAATTTTTTGTAATGGATATTTTTCTATGAGATGAGCAAACAATCTTGGGTTACATGCTCTATTCTAGGTAATTCAATATCCTCTATAAGCGTTTAGGAAAGCTTTCCATGCTTGAGGGAGAAGAGGGTAGGGTAAAATATGTTCCAATGGATTCCCCTCCTATTTTTAAGGAATATGTTCCAATGGATTCCCCTCCTATTTTTACGGAATATGTTCCAATGGATTCCCCTCCTATTGGGGGTCAAGACAATGTTGCCAAACTAAATTTAGAGCAAAATTATGGATTTAGGCTTCATTACCTCTATTCTATTTACATGTTCTATTAGAAACTCATAAAAGGATTTTGTCTTTCTATCATTATATTGAGAGGTGTAATCTACAATGACAACAAAGATGTAATGGTGTGGGTGTGTTTACAAAATCTCTTGGCAACTGATGATATTATTAAAAAATGGTATAGAACTACAAACAATCATGTTTCAAAACAAAATATCAAACATAGAATTATAAGAAGAGAAGATTTTAAGATAATAGAAATAATCTAAGTATATTAGAAAAAATAGTTTAATAAAATTGAAATCTAATTGCTACCATTGTACAATGATTATAGTTCATCATGTAGTTGTGTACTATTGTGTAGTGGTTATGTAGTCATTGCATCGTGGCTGTTTGACTACTGCAATGGATCACAATGCCATTGTGTAATGGTTGCGAAGTACAACATTTTATAATTATAGAGAAGCTTAATTTTTATATAACTTTATTTTATATTTAAATATATTAATTTTTGTTTTTTTAACATAAATTATATCTAAATTGCTCAAATGTATGCTTTTAAAAATAATATAAAATTGTTTAAATTTAATCTAAAAAAAATTGTTAAATATTCCTAAAAATTAAAATCAATAAAAAAAAATTCGTACAAAATATTACGCGTAATATTGTCCCAACCCTTGCACACAATAATGTTACAATTTTAACAAAATTACTTTGAATAATATATTAGTCATTCACTATAGCATTCAAACCAAATGATAGATTCGCATTCCCTCTAGCATTTAAACCGTACTTTCTAAGAATGAATATTTAAAGGATCTCGCTTTTCCACTCAAAATAATATTTAAATAAGGAAATTAAACCATTTATAGTCCTAAGTATTTAGAGGGATTATTTTATATTATCCTAGATTATGATTATATATATATATATAAATAAGGTACAAACACATTTGTTTAGAGACAAATATGACAGTTCATAGAAAAGTATTATTTATTCGACATGTTGATCTTTGTTTATCTTAGGTGTTTGAATAGATGATGAGCTATGTATATACTGATTTTTTTTTTTTTTAAATAACAATCTTTTATTTTAGATAAATATGAAATGTTTAATTAATTATGAAAGGAAATATAATATAAATATAAAATGTTCATATAATATGTCATTGTATTTTGACGTCTACGATCTTTCCTAAAATTCTAATATGCACATGATAAAAAACAACATTCTATAATTCAAAAGCTTAGCTTTTTTGAATTATAATGATCACAAATAGACACATGCAACTTAGAATGTGTATACAGTATATGCTACATTGACTTTTAGTTATGGAAAGACAAGTGGCAAAAGATGACAATGCCTAAGGGAAAACTAATTATCTAAAGTGTAGGGCATATCACATCAGACTAACAATGGTAATATTAGAGAAGATATCCTAAACTAATAGTTTTAGAAATAATATCCTAAACTAATAGTTTTGTTTCATTATAACTTTGCAGGTATGGCTAGCCAAGGTTGAATTTTGAAAAGGAAGAGAATATGGTTGAGAATACCAAAGACAACAACAACACATGACAAAGAAAATGTTAGAATGAGAATGCAAGAGAAAGATGCGTTAAATGTAGGGTGAAATTGATTGTTGAAGACCATACTAGTTATGAAGATGAGGATGTTCACTCTATTCAATAAAACATGAAGGAGTGTGTGTGGGAAATCATCTTTAGATACTTCATGGGCCAATTATGGAAGTTATTGAAATAGATATGTTGGGTACGAGAGATCTTGAAAGACAAGCACCATGGGAGCACAAATATTAGGACAAGAATATACAACTAGAATAATAAAATTCATAAGCATAATGAAAGAATGGGTTGCTCATTCCAAATACATCATTGGACATACCATATGGAAGCTTATGCTATAAACAAAAACAAGTGCTTGATATAATCATGATACTTTATCCTCTAATGAGGATAGAAAAATAACTTGTCAAATGTTGAGAAATAACAACACATTTTATATGGATGTATTTAAAGTGAAAAATTAAGAAAAACAATTTGCAAAACGTAAAGTTGACAAGTGACTCAAGTCCTTGGAGCTGCAATAATGTTATATGATTTATGCCTATTGACAAAAAAATATTCTTTGTAATACCCCATACATATTTTGTTTGTTGTATATTATAAATTTGGGTGAATGTGCAATTCTTTGTTATTTTCAAAGAAAAATAATGCACGATATAAACACAAATTCGGAATGCTGATCTAACATATCAACATAGATATTTGAAATATATTTATAAAAGATATTGAGAGAAATCATATTTAATGTGCTTATATTGGGTTTGTCACACATGATATAATAGTAGAATGACATCTTCAAATTGTAATTTCTACACATCTTTAGGTAAATACATTTAAGATAACAGCACTACTTTGTTGCTCTTGGTGGTTTGAAAACAATTATAGTCTAGGTTCTTAACTTTGAATATCAAAGTATAGTCCTTATCTAGATGTGTATGATCACGACCAACTAGTCATTGAAAAGGTGAGGTTCTTTCAATTGACAATAGTTTTAAAACCAATTCCTTAAAGATGTTAATTAAATTTTTATAGGAAAAAAATTACTAGGGTCCAAGTAAAATTTTAGAATCTACGAACATATGAAACATAAGTAAACTTGCATAGAGACTTTTCATCAATCCTTACTAGTATTGTTTCTCTTTGAAGTTCCAACAAAATATTGAAAAGTATTACACACACAATAGCTTCGCTCAAGAACCATAACCCTAAAAAAATGGTTGATGTGTCTTCATCTAAAGAAGGCCATATGCGAGAAAAACCCCTTGGCCCTATCGTCTTCCACAATTGACCATATTATGGATTGGCAAAATTCACTAAAAAAATGTCGATATTTTAATAAAGAAGCTTAAGAATACACATATCTCAACAAATTCTTAACTTTTTGTGTAATAGAAAGCAACTACATATAACAGTGAAGGGAAATCCAAAATTCTGAACCATTTGTGAAAGACAAATTGCAAAATATACTTGTAAAATATACAAGGAAATATGCATCCATATGAAAGGCACAAATACTTAAATGTTAAGGACCCGCTTCAAGGTGGCATACAAATTTTCTTAAATGTTTTGTTGGTTTAATGACCAATTAATGGCATGATAGACAAACTTGTAATGAGTGTAGGAGGTCATGGGTTTGAATATCAAACTTTTTGCTAGTTGAAAAATGTAATATAATGTAACATTAAGTAGGGTCATGGGATACTCCATGGGGAAAAATATGGAATAATTATTATTCCTTCTTGAAGGCTTTATGACAATGATAGAAATATGTTTACTTTGGAACAATAACATTGACTCCTTATATATATAAAAATCCATGATGGACCTATGACTCTAGCCCACCCCACTCTACCCCTAACATTAGGCATCATGGATGACTTGTGATTCACTTAGTAACAATTACACATTGATTCCTCATACACAAAAAATGTCATGATGGAATCCTTTGACTCTAGCCTAAACCACTTATTCCTCAATGTTAGCCTTAAGGATGACTTACATTTCACTTTGGAACAATTGCGTGCAGTGACTACTCATACACAAAAATGCCATGATGGAATAATTTATCTCTAGATTACACTACTATATCCTTCAACACTATTCTCCAAGGATGATTTATGATTGTCTCTTCAATTCTTTGTTCTATTAGTGGCTTAACTACTAGAAATAAGAAATGACAACTACAATGATAAGAAAGACATCAATGATTTATAAGAAATACATTTTCTTTATGTATGTATAGGATTTGCATCTCCCCAAATGACATAGGTATAGATCAAAGGTTAATGTCTCCTTATTGATAATCATTAGGCTAAAGAAACAAATTAGAACACTTATCAACAAAAAATAGTAGTAGAAGGTTGAAATACAGTTGGATTTGGAGATTTGTACCATTCATTTTTTTTCCTTAGTCTCAAATATTTTTATTTTTAAAAATGACAATAAATAGTCAATGTTTGTAAATCTATGTTATAGGGTTTGTTGATTGCAACCCTCATAACCAACCTAAATGAGTGTGGGTTTGGATAACCTAGTGATATGACTTGAGTATGTCTCTTGTACATTGCAAGGATACCCATGTTACTAGGGTAGTGCTTTGGGTAAATCCATAAGGCTTACAACCTAAATAGTGAATTTTTATTTTTATTTCTAGACACATTTCTTAAAGCCAAAAAATCTCAAAATATAAATCTAAGCTTAAAAAGCTACCTACGAACACAAAACACAAAGGTAAAAGTTACCTAGATCACTCCAACTTTCCAAACTCATTGTTTGTCATCATTGGGGGTTGTCATTTTTTGGATTGTTGAATGATTGTGAAGACATCTTTGATAATTGTTACAAGGATCAAATAGCTTACATCAAGGTTATTCATCAAAGGTAAGTTTTTTGAAATCTATTAACAAGTTTCCTAAATTTTTCAATAATTTATTATTATTTTTTAATTGTTATTCTATTTTTATTTGGTAAGGCAATTAGTTGTTTTTTCATTCTTATTTTTTTCTCATGTTAGAGTTCTTTAAAATTTATTTTCACCTTGGGTGAACCTATAAGGCTTAGGCTAATGAGCGATTTATTTATTTATTTTTAAAATCCAAAAAATTCTAGATAAAATCTGAACCTAAAAACATAACACAACTATAAAACTTACATATCACTCTAGCTTTCCAAAATCCATTGTTTGTTCTTATTCAGGGTCAAGCTATTATTTTGGATTGTTGAAGGATTGTAAAGATGTCTTGGATAATTGCTATAAGAATTAAATAACTTGCATCAAGTATATTCATCAAAGGTAAGTTTTTTGAAATTTATTTCGAAGGTTCCTAAATTTTTCAATAATTTATTGTTGTTTTCTGAATTGTTATTCTAATTTAACATTTGGTAAAGTAATAAGTTGTTTGTTCATTTTTATTTTTTCCCCACTTAAAGTGGTACAAGGTTCATTTTTTTCTTCAATTTTTTCTAATATTTGTTTATTTGAAAATATATAGATGTACATGTATGCATATAGTTTTAATCACTATCAATTCTTGTTCAGTTAGCCTAGGGATGAAAATGACTTTTGAAATTTCTCTATCACCATCAATTTGACAACATCAAATGATGAGGTGAGGGCTATTTTTGACATTTTAGTCGTTACCATGATGAGTATAAAAGCTTGTATATTTAAATGAAATTTCACTTCTATACAATGGCTGATCAAAGAATCATAATTTGTCTAGGGTTGAATAAATTGGGCTTGCTAAAGGAGCAAATTCTCTTGTACATCAAAGAGTAAAAGTAACAAAAAGGTAGATGAGAGAGAAAAATAAGTGAATACAAATCTATTGTGGTGATAATAGAATTGTACCATAAACTATGTCCCGTGGCTGTTTGTATTGCAAAATGGCCATTAACATGCATGATGGTTTAGTGCCATTGTTTCTTGTACCTAAGATTAATGAAAGATAAATGCAATTTTAAAGTTGCATTACCTCTTTAATAACTATTGTTTTATGTATCCCAATTAGTATATTTTCTTATTTCTACTTTTTTTGATTTAAGATAATCATCATTTGGTAGAGAATGAATGGTTTGGCCCATTTCCCTTGATTTTCCATGAAACCAAAAACTAAACCATAATTCACCATTTCCCCTTTTAGAACTACATTTTGGTATTTGTCTCTTCATAAGGGAGGGTAAGGACAAGCTTCTTCTCATTGGGTGATAGGGAAGGGTAAGGACAAGTGTGCTTTTGATGCACATGTGTTCCTCCTGGCAAGGCTATTTCCCTTCATCTGAAGAGGGAATGAGAGAAGAAAAATCATGCCAAACAGCTTAGAATAAAATAGTTTCTACCTTAAAACCATATAGCCAAAAGCATAAGCAAATGAGAAGGGATTCTATCTCGACGTAGCATAATTGGAATTGATTGCTTATCTAAACAACAATCTGCAGAAACAGACCTACTAACACCCATTTCAAGCAAACCATATTTCAATTTTACAGAAACCATTACTAAATGTGTAAGTATTTTCCTTGTTATTCATTGATTTCCTAACTAAAATTAATGTTACCCAAAGGAAGAGCCTGAAGCACCAGTGAGTTGTATGAACAACACACCCACTGTTTACAACTTACTCTACATAGCTCCTCAATGAAATGCAGAAACAAAAGTAAAATCAAACAAACTCTCATTCAAAATGATAAAAAACAGTGGCAGACAATTAGAAACCACTGATCCTTTCAACTGACGTAAAGACATAACGAGAACTTATGAAATCGAGAGAACTGCTCTATAAAATGGTGGGAAACATACCAAAGTTTTGATGCAGAGCTCCAAAAAACTCTGGAAGCAGTAGAGTTTTGATGCAGAGCTCCAAAACAATCCAGCAATAGAATTTGATGCAATACACGATTGTAGACTTTAAGCCCAGTCTATTAATAGACGTAAATACAGAGACGTGGTTGATCTAACAACCATTAAATTCAATGATAAAGTTCTCTGCCACCATTCACTAAATGCCGATTTCAGTAGAGAAGGCGTCTGTAATTTGTCTTCCTTAGAAGTCATAATGACGACGTCAAGCTCTCTCTACCGTTAAATTGTTGCGTACCCGAGCGAAGGAGAAATTGAGGTTCGTCACTTTGTTCAACAACTTCCTACGGCTGAATTACACGAATGCCGCCTCTGTGATAGTCCACTGATTATATGGAATTATAGTTTGAAATGTGAAAAGAAAGGTCTTTTTATAGTCTACGATATCTGGCGATCTGTTTTTGGATCTACAGATGGCTTTAAGTATATGGGACTACCCTTTACTTCCACTTCTAGTATGTATGCAGGAAGCCCAGATATCTGTTTTTGGATCTACAGATGGCTTTAAGTATACGGGACTACCCTTTACTTCCACTTCCAGTATGTATGCAGGAAGCCCAGATATCTGTTTTTGGATCTACAGATGGCTTTAGGTATACGGGACTACCCTTTACTTCTACTTCCAGTATGTATTCAGGAAGCATATTGTACATGAATGTTGCCTCTGTGATAGCCCACGAGCTATAGTTCCAGACTTACAGGAAATGAAAGGAATTCTAAATGCATCTGATTCTAGATTTTTTAAGTTTATTTAGGGTAAGGTCCTATGGAGGGGGGGTTTCCTTAAAAATCTAAGCGTATGCTGCTTAGCTTTTTTAGGAATATTTTAAAGTTCTTGGTCCCATGAATTTAATCTTGCAATTCTGCTTAAAAAAATAAAAAAGTGAAAATAATAAATAAATGAAAATTCTCTCATTTTTATTTTCTAATAAGAATTTGAAATTTTAGATGAGAGACACGTGGCATAAAAAACTCCTAAGCTGTAGGGGCAATTTCTAGCCCCACCCCAATTTCACCACCTCAAATATTCATTCCTAAAAGGTAGGGGTTCCTATTTTTCTGGAAAAGATTCCAATTAATCCTGTAGCACAATTTTTTTTTTCCCATAGGACCTTTTGCTCCATGGAAATAGAAGCCCAAGCCCCCCATGGGACCATACAGTTACTTTTGAGATTTAAATATCTCATTTCTATGGATGTTTTAATTATATGACAAAGGTATTTTCACATTATAGTTTTTTTTTATTTAGATTGTTTGTCTTTCAACAATTTTAGTATGTGATTGTCTCCATTTCTAGTTTTCAAAGAATTGGACATGATGTAACATAACAAGACAAATGCTACTTAGTTATTGCGTGACACTTTTTTAAATGTCTCTTGTCACACTTTAATTTTAAAGTAAAAGGTGTATAGGTCTCTTTTTTTTGCTTTGTTTGCTTCCCCTCTAACAACTTTGACATGTTTGCATGTGATTGTCCATATTTCTAGTTTTCTTTTTTTGATAGCAAAAGGGTTGTCTATGAATAATTCAAGTTATCTATGAGAATGGCACATAATTACTATAAAAGTGTACTACTGTGCAATCAAATAGCCTTTAACTTCTATTTCAAATTATTCAATTTCAACTACCAAATCATTGGAAGAATTGGACGTAATATAACATTACAAGAAAGTGTTAGTCACTTGATGACACTTTCTAAAATATGACTTTTATCACATTTAAATTTTTATTTTTTCGTGAAAGATATAATGGTATGAGTATGTTAACATTTTTTTTAAAGAATCACATATGTTTTAAAAAAAAAAACTATAAAATTATTCTTAAATAAATACAATAGAATAATTTTTAGTAAATACAATAAAATAAATAAATAAAATAAACTTTTGAAATAAATAAAATTTCTCTTAAATAAACTTAAGCTAAAATAAAATAGTTCTTAAGTAAATAAAATAACTTTAAAATAAATATAAATAAAATAAAATAATTTTTAAATATTTTTAAAGTAAAATAAAATAACTCTTAATTATTGATATCTTTCTATGTTTTTTTTGGATTGATTTATTTCAAATAAATATTGAGAGTAAGATATAATATTTAATTATTAAATTAGTGAAAAAATTATAAAATTTATTTAAAAGTGGGATTATATATAATTTTTTTATTATTTAATTTGATATTATTAATATATGGTATAAGTTATATCTTAATTTTTAATTTGTTAATATAAAATGAATTAGTTAAAATTATTTAAAAATATTAAATAGTTAAATTAATTTTAATAAATTTTAGAAAAGAGATATAAATATTTTAAAAAATTATGCATATTTAATTATCTATTTTTTTAAAAAAAAATTAATATAAATTAGTCATTAATTTATTTTTATTTAAGTAAAATATCAAGTAAATAAATAATTTTGATCAAATAAAATATGAATAATTTTTTTGTTTAAAAATAATAAAATATAAATAAAATTTGATTTATGATAAATAAAATAGACACTTAAAAATAATAATTATTTAAATTTATTTATTTATACAAATTTATTATGATATTTATATAAAATTTAATATAAGATATAAATGATAATATTATAATTTACTTCTAAAATTTTAATTTATAATTATACAAATACTATTATTACTATGAAATTTTAGTATAAAATACATAAACAACAATAATAAAATAAAAATATTTACTACACACTCTATGACTCATTTACATAACCAAACCTTTAAAATTAAAAATGTGAACATGGTATATAATTAAATAATGCAGCTATTTTTTTATAATAATATTTGTCCTTTCAATAAAAAGGGGGTAACAACTTTATTGATAATAGGAAATCACTAGTACAAAAGGATCAAAGAGCGTAAAGGCTTCCGAGCCAAGCTGGCATAACCAAAACTCAACCAACACAAACAACCACCACCCAAACAACACCAAGACAATCACCTAGCCATATCATCAGAAATAATCCTGGGTGCTGCCACAATAAAGGGTTACACTTTTTGGGACATCCTAATTTTTGCCTGAAATCACATATTTTTAGAAAATACAATGATTTATGACTTTAAACGTTCCATTTAAATTATTTTAATTAAAGAGGGATTGATCAAACCCTCTTAGATCAAACCCCCTTGGATAGAACCTTGTTAGATTTAAACCATACCTATAATCGAGTCTCCTCTACACCTATCAAAATGCTGACAAAAAACCAGCTTTGATTTTCCTTTTGGGTGATCAAATGAATTCATTTAAAATTTATGCTTTGTAAGCCTGTAGCCCTTATTATAAGCTTCCTAAAAATATAATTTTAAATATGTTTAATTTGATTATTATATTTATTTTTTATTTTTTTTGTGAATGTAGGATTTTTAATGAACATCAAGTTCTTTATTTCACACATACAAAAAAATAGAAAAATAGAGAAAAAAAAATCTGAAAAATACATGTGCCCTAGGTATTGATGTCCTTATTCCAACAAAAAAAGAATAAGTTAATTCAAACGAATACAAAAAAAGTTATGCATGCCGAAGTACACCTCTGTCCAAATTATAATTACGCTGACTTGGAAAATTAATTAAAAAAAAAAAAATGTAACAAAAAATTATGAACAAATATCCATCCACTAGATATTGGTGTGAAAAAATTGCATTTTAAAAATCAGAATTGTATCCTATCTCTAAAAAAAGTTATGTACGCTGAAGTGAACATCACTTTTTTAAAATGTTGATTAGTAGAAAAAATAAGTTATTAAAAATTACATAAAATGATTCACAATTTATTTTTTAATTTATTTTTTAAAATATAATTAGAATCTACACAAAATATCTAACAAATAACTAGTTTGATTCATCTTCAAAACCTTAATGGTTTAGCTGCTATAGGTGTAAGAAAGTGAATGTCTGGTGCAAAATCCTGATTTTAATGTCAAGTTTGGCCAAAAATTGTAACCCATTATTGTGGGATCACCCTCCTCTCTAAAACTTGACAGAAATCAGGGGATAATTGTTCCCAACCCTCAATCTGCCAATCCTCAACATTCTTAGAAGCCCACTTGGCTAGACAATTAACAAGCCGATTCCATTCCCACGAGATGTGGGTAAAAGACACCACCTCTAGCATGGAACTCAATTGAAAAATGTGATGAACAACCGAGGTAAGTTTCCAATTAACTCCAACCAACCTTTTCTCATTCAACAAATTAATAATAATTTGTGAGTCAGATTCACAGATAATCTTGCGTTAGCCCATAGCACAAGCACACTCAATAGCCCAGAGAATCACCAATCCCTCCATAAGATTGTTAGAATGTTGCCCTTTATGACTAGAGGAAAGAAAACAAAAGAGCCAGAACAGTCCCTCCCAACACCACCAATCCCAGCAGGCCCAAGATTACCCCTAGACAAACCATCAGTGTTGATTTTCAAAACATCCATCAGAGGAGGAAACCATCTTCCAACCCTCTGAACCTTCTTTTTAGCCCTCCTACCCCTTATGACACAAAATGAATCAAAAGTCAAACCCTTTAAACCTAGCCTGTTCACAATCTCATCATCACTCCTTTCCAAAGGAAAAATACATCACATTTAGCTTCCACTATTTCCTGGATCATACCAACAATTCTCTGCCAAACCTATTGAATCATCAACCTATCCCCCTGAAAAATCCTACGATTCATTTCCACCCAAATTTTCCAAAGGATGAAAGTAGGACCAATGCACCACAAAATATGAAGGAAAGAGGCCTGAGTAGGGGGTCTTCCCAGACTGCTCCAGAACTCAACAAGGGAAGATGCATGAACACAAGGATGTTTCCACACACCCCACCAAAGATGCCAAAGAAGCATAGAAAAAGAACAATGAAAGAACAAGTGGGAAGAATCCTCTTCATTGCACCCACACAAAACACAAATAGATGGGCCTTGAAATCTGCGCTTTTGAATATTATCCCATGTCAAACATATATTCCAAGCTAAATTTCACAATAAGAAATTACACTTAGGCCAGGAAAACTTGTTCCAATCATTTTTCCACCATAGAATCTCCAAACCACCATACTTTGAACCATAAAATCCTAATAGCCACTGGCCACTGTGAAAAATCCCTTAAGATCTGGACTCCAAGCTAAAATATCCTTATCTCTAAGAGAACTACATTGCCTACAAGCTAGAATTTTGTGAAGCTCAACACAATCCTCCTCCAATCCAACCATTGGCCATCCACTAGGTAACTTCCACCTTGACACCTCCATCTACCCAAAAAGGTAAGAGGTCTTAAAATCAATCACCTTGGACCAACCAACCTCTAAGAAATGTTGACCAAGATTTTTTAGATTAGGATACTGGCTCAAAATGGGGGAAAACCCATCCCAAGAGTCAAACCAAAAGAGAGCCTCAACCCCCTATTGCATATCCAAAACAAGCCCTCTTTGACTAATCAAGCACCTTTTTTAAGTGTTTTTTTAAATCACAGAGCCTTTCCCCACCAACAGATATTGGGGTATCTCCTTCAGAATCCCCCTCATATAATTTTTAGAAATAATCCTAGCCCAACCATGATCCTGTTCCACACACCATCTCCAATAAAGCTTGGTAGACAATGCCAGCCCATTCACAGATGACTTCTATAATCGAAGACCCCCAAACTGCTTCGGGCTACAAACAATATCCCACTTCGCCAAGCACTATTTAGAGGAAGATAAGTTTCCCACCCATAAAAAATGCCTAGCCAAAGAATCTAAGTCTTTAATAAATCTAGCCAAAGCCACCTGGAGAATACACCTATAGTTGGGAAGAGCCTGCACCACTGACTTAAGAAGTTGCACTTGACCAGCAACAAAGAGCCAACGATGAGTCCAATGATTGACCTTAGACAGAAAATTCTCAAGAATATTTTTCCAAGAACCCCTAGGCAGGTTACTAGAGGAAATAGGAATGCCAAGATAAGTAATAGGTAGAGATCCAATTTGAAACCTAAAAATACAGGCAATCCTCTATTGAATGAGCCTCATAGTATTAAAAAAGAAATGGAAGACATATCCTCTTTAATCCTTTGACTAGAGGCAACAAGATAGATGTCCAGAGCCATGTGCAAATTAGTGGCTTCCCTAACCTTGGCCATACCCATCAAAGCAATATCATCAACAAATTACAGGTGAGACTGAAGATGCAGACCATTGCCCCACCCCCAACCTTGAATAATACCCAACTCCACATTGTACTTCAACACTCTCCCCAAACCTTCCGCTAGGAGGATGAATAAATAAGGAGAAAGAGGATCCCTTTGACGAAGACCTCTGTAAGCTCCAAATAAAGCAGATGGATCTCTATTTATCAACACCAAAAAGGAAGTGGTAGTAACACAACTCATAACCCACAAGACCCACTCCTTAGCAAAACCAAAAGCAATGAGAACTTTGTGCAGGAAGGACCACTTAATTCTATCATAAGCCTTTTCCATATCCAACTTGATGAACATAGCCTTTTCTTTGGAGGTCGCCATAGAGTGTATGGTTTCAGTAGCAATGACCACCCCATCCCAGATTTTCCTATCCACCATGAAACCACCTTGTTCCTTAGAAATAAGCCTCCTAAGCCACCACTTCAACCTTTCGGCAACCATCCTGGAAATAATTTTATTAACCACATTACAAAGGGAGATAGGTTGAAACTGACTCAACCGATTTGCACCCTCACGTTTGGGAATGAGAGCAAGAAACGTAGAGTTCAAAGCCCTTAGCATCTGCTTGTTCTACTGAGACTCACAAACCAACTCTAATAAGTCCAGCTCAATAATATCCAAAAATTCTTTAAAGAACTCAATCGGGAAGTGATCAGGGCCTAGGGCTTTCCCTTTCTTCATTTGAAAGACAATAGCCTCCAATTCTTCCAGCGAAATACAACCGAAAAGGTGTTCATTCATCTCCCTAGTAACCAAGAAAGGGATACATGAATAAACATAGGTTTCTTTCACCAAAAAATCTTGAGAATCCTCTCTAAATAAGGAAGAACAAAACTGTGAAGCTTCTTGGGGCATATCATTCAAAGAGGATAACTGCTCACCCCTGTCATTCACTATAACAGGAATAGAATTACCATGTCTCTTGGCTTTCACTGAATTGAAGAAGGCAGTGTTTTTATCCCCCTCATGTAACCACTCAACTCAAGCCTTTTGTTTCCAATAAATCTCTTCTCGCAGCTCACATTCTTCTAGGGATTTCAATGCCCTTGCCTCCTCCCTGAGAGAATCCTTAGAAAGGCCCAACTCCTTGATCTCTCGGGTAATGGCATTCAAGTCAACTTGAGCAGCAATCTTAGCATGAAAAATATTTCCAAAACATTGCCTATTCCACCTTTTGAGCTGATACTTCACATATTGCAGTTGTTTGGAAAAAGAATACATAGCAGTGCCATAAGCAGGTCTCTCCATCCACCACCATTCAACAACATAATCCTGTAAGGATGGATCCTTTAACCACATAAGCTGAAACTTGAAAGAAGGAGATCTAGCAACACGAGTTGGAGTAGCAGATAATTTAATAGGTCAGTGATCTAAGCCCCTCCAGTCTAGAATCTCAAAACAAGTAGACTAAGATCCACCAATCCAAAAAAAAGATACTAAGAAATGGTCAAGTCTCTCAACAATAAAATTCTCCCCCAGTCTCCTATTGTTCCAAGTAAACTGACCATTACGAGGCTTGATGTCAACAAGATTCAAGGTAGAAATGTTATCATGAAGTAGGAAAGCAGAGGGTCCAACCTTGCAATTCCACCCTTCTTTTCATCTAACTCAGTAATGGCACTGAAATCACCAACAATAATCAAAGGGAAAAAAGGAGCAAGGCTCTGAATAAACTTGATATGAGACCACAAGTATTGCTTACCAGGAAAATCAGTAGGAGCATAGATGTTTGATAGAAGAACAATTTCCCCCATCTCCAGGCTTGAAACAACTATTGGAATAGAAGACTTAGAGGACATCCACCAAAGAGGATGAATCTTTAATGGGTTCCATAAGCAAGCCACACCACCAACATTACCATGGGCACCAATATACTGGCATTGACCCCAGCTCCAAAATTTTGGAACCAAACCAACCATACTCTCAACAGACAATTTAGTCTCCTATAAAAAGAGAATATCAAGAGAGTGATTTCTCACCAAATCACGAACAACTTTTTATTGAGGGCCAATGTTCAAGCCCCTTACATTCTAAGAGAGGATGATCATTTCAGAGGGTTAGAAAAATGAGAGTCTAGAGTCTTAACAGATCCTGACTCCACCAAAGTCTCCCCCATCATCTTGATTTTCTTTAAGTCCTTTCGCCCAGCCTTGGAAGTCTTCTCAACAACCCCTTTTTTTGATCTTTTTTAAGAAGCCCCGATGAAGGAGAAGCCTTGCTTCCTTTTACCGAATCAAGTCCCACTTTCACCAATGGATGAGAGATCTCTCCCTTCCCCATATTCATATCCGCAAGAATCTCATACCTCCTAGAAGCCACCAAACTAAGATATGTGTCCATTTGCAAAGTACCAACCTCTTGAGAATTCTGAGTGTTTTTTGGAATAATTCCCTTTTGAACCACTTCCAAAACACCTTGATCCATAGCCACCATACCCCGGGTTCACCTCGTGCTGACTGAGGTCATCCAAAACCTCAAATCTATTAAAAGTGTCACCTTCCTGTCACTCCTTTAAAGTCCTCTTTTGTCCATGATTCCTATTACGAGCCTTAATAGGAATAAAACCCTCAGAACCCGCAACATCACCAAGAAAGGGAGCCTTGCCTTTGTCAACCTTAGGGGGGTTGCAAGGAGGCTAAGTAGTTCAAGACTCAAAAGATTTAGACCTTGGGTATCTTCATTGCAAATGACCATATTCATGACATAGTTGACAACGGAAAGGCAACGTCTCATAATCAAGCTATTGCACCCAAGAATACAAACTTGCACGAATTTCCAAAGAATCTAGAATAGGGTAACTCAAATAAATCTCAACACAAATGCGTGCAAACGTCATTACCTTTCGATCTTGAGTTTGCTGAGAAGGACCCACTGGTTTCCCCAAAAGCGAAGCCACCATGTGCAAGATGTCATTTTGCCAACACTCAATTAAAAATCTAGGAAGACACACCCACACTGGAACCTAATTTGGGAGCTCCTCCGAAGGATTAAAACCCGCATGCCATGGTTTAATAAATAAACCAATTTGATTATGAAAATAAGGTCCACCCTCAAAAACCCTATTGCGATCAGCCATGCAGTTGAAAACCACCATGAAATAACTATTCACCAATAACATTATTTCCATTTCACCCTCTGAAGTCTAGGTCTGTGAAGCCCATGATTCCAAAAACTAGAGAGAAACCCATGAATTTGCAAATCAAAGCATGTTTCAAAAAATACTCAATATCCTCTGCAATTGATTTTGGTTGAATTACTAGCACCAACCTATCTTTGGTTCGTTCCAGGCAGCCATTGATTTTCAAAATTCAAGGACCTCCATCTAGAGAAAATCCTCCATTCCACGAATCATTTGACCTTTTTTTTTCATTAAAAACCCTCGTTGAAAGAGTTGGAGAAGTCACCCCAAAAGAAGGACAAAAATCCATAGGAGATTTAACCCCTGAATCCTCCCCCAGAGCCATTGCCAAGAGAAAAAGATAAAACACCCTTATACCTCCCATAAACAATAAAAATCAAACCAGAATCGAGAAGCATTAAAAAGCAGCTAGAGGGAGCCACAAAACCTGAATGGAAGCAAGCACCAAACAACCAAACTCAGATAAGCAAACCTCCACAAACACCAGACCCTGCACATTGTATAAGACCCACCCCGCGCATGCTGAAAACACCCCACACATTGATCAGAAGTCGACATTAGCATGCAAAACGAGGCAACTACATGTAGGCCGTGACCCTACTGATCGTGGGCCTGCACAACAACAACCCAAATGCCCATCATCCCTCAAGACTCCCTACCAATTTTTTTAAAAAAATATAGCTTTGAAGCCTCTTGATGTCTGCATCAATCACCTATTTAGTGAAGGCATCTAATCCCATATTTTTCCTTCTTTTACTTAAAGGAGAAAACATATTTTTATTACAAAATATGCTTCTTCCGTCTAATTTATTTATTAAAGATTAAAAGTGCATTTTTTAGTCTTGAGGGAGTCATCCCTAAAGACTCCCTACCAATTTTTTTTTTAAAATATAGCTTTGAAGCCTCTTGATGTCTGCATCAATCACCTATTTAGTGAAGGCATCTAATCCTATATTTTTCCTTCTTTTACTTAAAGGAGTAAACATATTTTTTTACAAAATACGCTTCTTCCATCTAATTTATTTATTAAATATTAAAAGTACATTTTTATTCTTTGTTTTATATTATTTTTTATGTGTTTTAAGCAATTTATTACAGTGATTCTTAGATGTGGTAGTCAAATTGGTGAGATAATACTTTATCTTTATCTCATTGTTAGGTAACATCATTGCAATCAACAATGATTGTGGGTTATGGTTGTCATACAATCTTATGAGCCTCTAAGAAAAACATTGAATATCATGTAAGACTATTATATTAGACTTAGGGTTTCAGAGGCTTGTGAATTTGGGAAACCACAAGAATAAATGAAGAATTACAATATTAGTGCATTTGAAGCAAGTAAATTACTCCTGCAACAATAATTGTATTTTGTATTGGGTTATGGATTTGATATGTTTATATTAAGTTATGAATTTGATATAAGATACCGAGCTACTACTATTGAGATATTATATTTGTTTTTGGATTCAATAAGGTTCAATATTTTCCATCTCTCTTTAATATATAATTTAAAAAAAAATATTAAGTCGTTGGGAAATCTGAGGTATATATCTAGAATGATTTTAAAAAATCAAAACATACTAATATCTTTTAAAATAGGGGAGAGGGGCCAGTGGTGTGCGAGCTAACTTTGTCAAGATTGACTGGAATATCGTAGAACCTTCATTTTCTTTTTTTGAAATGTGGACTGACCTCTTATCTATCTATAACTAAGGTTTGGAGGTGTGACTCATCATGCAACTCGCCACATCAACACATCTATTGAGAAGTGTCTAAAATTTGAATTTTTAAAGATTTAACCAAAATTAATCATGGGACCCCCAATAGTTGAACAAAAAAATATCATTTGTTGCTTGGAGAATATCATATTTTTATTTACAATAAAATCAATATGCAACCTAAATGGACCAAATACCTATTGGTAACCATAAATCTTTGATATCTCTAGCTTTTATATTCAACACATATGGACCAATAGTTGAACACTAAAACCAATAGGTAGTTGATCACTAAAACTTTTTGAAAATCCTTCACATTTAATGGGAAAATACATGGTATTTATTGTGCCCACCTTTTATATTTGTGATATGACAAACTATTAATATAAAATACTCCAATGCTTGTACATTGCAACCCCAATAGTTGTACACATAAGAAAATTATTTTTCAGTATGATAACAATACTTGTTTAAATGAATGCCTTATTTTATTAAATGATTGTGCACTTATAGTGAATAGTTATGATATTTTATTTGAGACAAAAAAATACTTATTTCACTTCTTCATGAATGTATTTATGTTTTTCTTATGTAACATTAAGAGATGCTCATGTGTTCAAGTATGGGTCTACTTTTGATCAACATTTGGTTATTTTTTTATTAACATTTGGACTATTTATTTACAATATATAGTATAAATATGTGGTAAGATTGGGTATTATAATCACAATTGATTGCATGTCTATTGGACCATGCACAACTACTGGCCCCTCTCCCTTATTACTTTGCAAGTATTCAAGTTTATGTATGTTCAGGATGCACATTTGATCATATTTAGTAATTCATTGAAAAAATATGTTGTACTCTATTTTTTAATTAATTAATAAATACAGTTGTCAATATTGGCTTGGTGTGATGGTTTAAAGGTGGCATTGTTGTTCTTACCATCAAGGTTCAAACCCTAGTAGGGTGGTATTATTGAGTGGTTGTACTGGGGATGAGGTCCCCCTCTCTGACCTCACCAGTTCATAGTTTCGAGTCAAAATTGTTTACCTTTTGAATAAAAAGAAAACATTCATTCTAATGGATATACAATATGGTTGATTGGTACAACTCAATTATCAGTTCTGATAATATTGACTATCCAATCTCATAGATGTCATTAAAAATGAAATGAAATTTAATTTCAAGATAAAGAGTTTGCTTTGCTCCTTTTATATGAGAGAATAAGAAATATAAAATTATGAAAAATTTTGTAGTGTTGTACTGAAGAAAGACAACACCTGTTGTGACTGCCCATTGAACATGGAATATTTTTCTTGTGGGAATGGTAGTACCGTGTAATATAGGATTTAAATCTCTGTGAATATTATATTGAATGGGCATTCCTTGCCTGGGTCTACTCCAAAAAGATCTCAACTCATAAAGAGGAAGAAAGAGAGTGATCACAAACCAAAAAATTTGAAGGAATTGAACGGTGAACAAGGTAGATAGGTACAAGGTTTGTTTTTTTGTTTGTTGAACAAGTGATCACAAATGAAATAGAGTTTTTTTTTTTTTCCTTTGTAGCAGTGATCACAAACTTTTATACCATTTTTAATGCCATGTTAGATGGTCTGCATAATGCAATCTTTTGCAATCTTTTTGATGTACACATATTTGTCTTGAAGATAAGAATGTTAATGTTACCTTTGAATGTAATGTTTTTATTGGTTCACCAATCATTATGTAGAATTACTATTTTTATTTAATAATTCTAAAAATGTCAATTTTTTTTGCATTGGCTCTTTTAGAAATATTCTTTGTACAAATAAAATTATGATTTAAATTTTATTAGATTTGTAATACATTAATTTTTTCTGCTAAAATTTTAATTTTATTAATGTCTTGAATGATATTGAACATTATTATATACATCATAATTTGTGAGGTGGTAGAATAAATTAATATGAAAATTAATTATGTCTATAATGAAGGAATTTTCAATATTTTGTCTACTTGGATTTACTAACCTCACTAAAATCTACTTATTAAATTTAATATCCACTTTATTATATTATGACAACGTTGCTTTATATCTCTTATTCTCATCAAATAGCTTTGAGGATAAACATTTTAAGTGAGTCTCATATTTGTTATGGACTTCACCATAAAACTTTGTTTTGTAATATTAATATATATATATTCCTCTATTGGAAAGAAAATATACAAATCTATACATTAATATATAACACAACTAAAATTTAATATTCATTTTATTATAAAAAGACAAATTAAGTCTTTTAGAGAAGTCTTGGACAAAATTTAAGAGAATATATTTAGTCATCTTTGAGCAACTAAATAATAAATTACTTGTCTATCTAGGGACTTGCATAATTAAAGGAGGTAAGAGTCAGTAGTGGTAGTGAAGTTTAAGAGAAAAATATTCAATCTTAAGAAAGACTAAAGTAGTGGTTGTGAAGTTTCAAATCAAAATATTTATTCTTAAAAATGAATGCAGAGGAGAAAGATGTTTTCTCATAAGATCTTAGAGTTTGATAGTAAAATTTGAGCTTGTCACATAAATTTCCTATTTTATTTTGTTCTATTTCTTTGCTAGAATTTGTTGATGGATCTACAAGCTTTTATCAAGTCTTAGATATATTAGTAACAATTCATCCCAACAATTTTTAATAATTTACATAACATTTGTCAATGAAATTGATTTTAATGTTATCTGTACTGCTATACTTAAGTTCATAAAATAGAGTTAAACAAACCTATATTTCAAGATCCCAAAGTGAATAAAGGTTACTTCTAAAATATACTTCAAGACGAAGATGGATAAACTGGTGGTTCTATATTTTCAAAGTTTAAGGTTCCACCTGCGCTCATTTGGTTTTCACCATTTCTTCAATCTTGAGTTGGGTTGTATTTATTTTTAACTATTAATGTTAAGTCTTCACCTTAGATTGAACTGTTAGAAGATACCACTATAAATTGTGGTAGTTAAAGTCCTACAATCTACTTGATACATTTTCTTTCATTGTGATTGAAACATACATCTTTTGTAAATGTTTTAATTTTAACTTCAAGATAAATAATGAAATTTTAGATCCTTTATGTGCTCCTCATAATTGTATATATGAAATCTCATTTAATACAATATGTGATTCTTCTCATAGTTGTATAGTTGAAAGATCATTTAATACACTTTCTTGATACCTTTAGAGCTAAAACTTCCTTTCAATTAAAGTAAACGCACTTGACAAATTTAGATATATAGCTTTTAACAAGTCACTAGAATAAATAATATCGGTCTTTACACCTATCAAATGGGGAAAAAAAATTTATTCTTTGATAGGAGGATAAATGTGTCTTCCCACATGACACCCTTATTGTCGTAAATTCATTGGTAGTTAATTGTGTTTTGACAAATTCTGGAGACAATACAAAGTTAAAGGGGAGATAATCAATGATAATTGTAGAGTGTTTCCTTAAACCTTATACATGACTATTGTAAGTTTTTTCTATAAGGGTTTTGTTACAATTATGGGTTACACTTTCTCCCGATTTTTGCTAGAATCACATATTTTTAGAAAATATAATGATTTAAGCCTTGAAAGGTTCCATTTAAAGGATTTTAATTGAAGAGGATTTGAATAAACCTCCTTGGATAGAACCCCACTAGTTTTAAACTACACCTATAATGGAGTCTCCTCTACACCTATCAAAATGCTGATAAAAAACCACTTTTGATTTATATTTTGGGGGATCAAATGAATTCATTAAAATTTTTTGTTTTTAAAGTATACATAGTCCTTATTATAACCTTCCCAAAATGTATAATTTTAAATATATTTGATTTGGTTATTATATTTATTTTTTATTTCTTGTGAATGTAAGTTTTTCACTGAAAATCAAGCTCTATGTTCTATACATGTGGAAAAATAGTAGATTACGAAAAAAATTTCTAAAAAATATCTATGCTCTTGGTATTGATGTCCTTGATCCAACAAAAAAAAGAATTTCAATACATACAAAAAAAATTATGTGTTATACAATAAACCTATGTCTAAATTGTAATTGGTTTGACTTTAAAACTTAATTGAGAAAAAAATATTGTATAGAACACTATGAAACCAAATGAAAGAGCTAGATATCTTAGTTACAAATGTAAATTCAAAAAAGGTAGAATTTTATTCTTCATAGATTTTTTTTGGTGCTATACAGTAAACATCGCTCTTTAAAAATGTTGTTTACTGTTAAAAACTAGTTATTGAAGGAGATGGAATAAGAAATGCAATTTGATTCCAAAAATTCTAATATATATATATATATATTTACAATCTAAAGACAAAATGTCACAAATCACTGGTTTGCATCATCTTCAAATTCCTCATGGTTTAGCAACTATAAGTGTCTGAAAGTGAAGATTTAGTTTATAAAGTTCAGCTCAATGTCAAGTTTGGCCAAAAAGTGTAACCCACTATTGTGGGATCACCCATAATCTATAGAGGATTTAATTATTTAGAATACTATTTGAAGGAAACAAACAGATTCTTGACTATACATGCATGAAACCCACATAGGACTGAGCAAGGTGCTAATATAAATACAAATTGTTCAGATTGATGATATCCTTAGATAATTTTTTGGAAATTTATAATAGTTGATGGAAGAGGTATGTGTCTCTTGATCAAAAGTACCTTAAGGGCACTTAGCTACCCTTTGTGCAACAATGTAATTAAAGGAAAAAATTTCTACCTCACACATGGAAAGCTTGTTTTTCCCTCTTTGACCATCACACGTCATAGCCACCATGCTTTGGAGAATGGGGAAACATGGAAATGCAAAGAGGGGATGCATAGAAATACCCCCAAAATCCCACAAAATACAACAAAAAAATAACATGACAAGTGGGATAGTGAGCAAGAGCAAGGTCCAAGGGGTGGGGTTATGTCTCCATAGAAAATGTGAAATGCAACAAAAAGTCATGCTAAACAAATAGAAAAGATTACAATTTTGCTATCAGCAAGGGGTAGAGAGACATAGTTGACTTCCCCATGATAGAAATATTAGACAAGGTGAAACCATTCTCTTTTATGATCAATAAATTGTCAACAAACTTCTTGTTCTTAGAGAGTAACTACTGCTAGAACTTTGTGCTTTATAAAACATTTTAGCATAGTTCTTATGAAAGGAAAAGTATTGGAAATTTCAATATGTAGAAGATAACAGTTGGATCACAACATAAATTTGCAAGAAAAAAATTATGGTATAAAAATGATCTATGATACATATCTGGTCTTTACTAAATTGTAATATCCATCTCAAATAAAGAATATTAATATTGGATTCAATGACACTTGATTACATATATGGTATGTGGTTTTGAATTAATAATAGGTCATATACAATTTAGAACCAATAATAGGTCATGATTGAAGCATTCTAGATCAAAGTTGGTAAAATTTTGTACATCTCCTTTGACTAGAATTTTCATTTGACTATAATTTTCATGTATAAGTATTCCTTTACAACTACAATTGTTACTAATGAGAATACAGGTTGCAATACATAATAGTGTCTTTTGTTTATTAAAAATACTAACAAAATAATTATCACTAAAATAAATTAGAATCTCATCATGATGTAAAATTTTCACTATAATAAAATATATCATGATCAACAAGAGGGCGTAAATAATGGTATTGCATAATCACTTACTTCCTTTCTTTGAACTAGAGGACCTATATTTGAATGACCCTCTTTGTAGCACCCCTCCATTTTGACTCTTTTGATCAGACAGTGTTTTATCTTTGTTATGCTTTGTTCTGTTAATACTTTGACTATGGTACTTGGTTACTATTTGATCGCAAACTGTAAAGCGATGTGAATGTTATATTTTGATGTGATGGTATTTTACTCTAATGTTATCATTATGGCATGCTTTGAATTAGCTTAGCAAATATTTGAATTAATGATGCTTTATGCTTTTGAGTATATTATTGATGTTAGATTCGTTAGTTAGTAATATTGTATTGGTGAAGGGGACGGGATTGCACCACTCGCTTGCGAGCACCCTGCGATTATGAGATTTCCTCTTCACGGTGTGTTTTATTATATTATATATATGCATGTTCGATATACTCTTTGTTCGCAGGTTGATAGGTACAAGACATCGACTCCACTTGATTTCACAGGTTTGAGCATGTCCATTAGCCATCGGTATTCGATTGGGAGATAGTAGTTAGGTTTTTCATGCCAAGTCATCACCCTAGTCATAGTGTGTCATCAGGTTTTAGTCGAGTTAAGTTGCTTCTTTGTTGTTCATCTCTCCTTGATTCTATTTAATTGCAAGTTGGAAAAGGTAAATAAATGGCTTTATGTATTTAAGTTGTTTATTAAATTTATCTGGTTATAATGTTAGAAATGTTACTTAATTTATTAATTAATTTAATTTAATTAATAAAATAATCTAATCTTGGATTAGATTTATTTTATTGATTATTTAAATTAATTGTGTGGAATTAAATCAAGTTATTCATTTTGGAAATTATAATTGTTAAATTCTTTTTGAAATGAAATTTTTAAAGTGTTAAAGTTTTTTGAAATTTTTTTTTGTAAAGTTAAATTCTTTTGGAAATGATTTTTTTAAAACATTTAAATTCCTTTTGAAATAGATTTTAAAAAAAAAGTAATAAATTCATGTTGAAAAGAAATTTGATTTTAAATTTTCAAAAAAAGCAAAATATCTCCAAAATGGATAGAGGAGTAATAAATATGGTGGATGTGATATTTTAGATATATTTTACCAAATTTGGGGAAAAATAGAAGGGGGATTTCATTCTTGAAAAATCTGGTTGTGAAGAAGGAAGGATTTTCTCTTGTTGTGGATGCACTTGGATTGGAGTGAAGATTTGGGAAGATTTTGGCTAAGTGTAAATTGCAACTCAACACCAGATATCTTCTTCAAGCTTCAAATAGGTTCTTGTTTTCTTTTTATTGTTTTGAAAATATGGTTGCAAACATATTTGAAAACCCTGTTGAAATCTTGAAGAAATTTAGATTTTTCTAGAAAAACAAAAACTTGCAACAAAAATTTTCAATTTTAACAATAGAAAAATGGAAAGAAAACAAAATGAAATTAGAAAACCTTTATTTGGAAGTTGAAATGTTTCATATCAAATTTGAAATTGAAATCAGGAAGCTATGTTTGAAAATTAGTTTTATTGTAAGTTTTATATAGAAAATTTGCTCAATTTGACTGTAAAACAATGAAAATATTTATATATATATATTTATGAATTTTCTTTTATGCTGGAGAAATTTTCTATTTTTTTTTTTTTAAATTTACACAAAAAAAAATTTATGTCAAAAATTCTGTGCAAATAGGGGAGGTTTCATTTTAAATTTATATATATATCTTTTTATGGCAAATGGGAGGGGGGCAGCCATGGCTACCACAACCCATGCCCCAGTGGAGGCCTATTATGGTAGCGCTCCCCACACTGTGTGTGCGGGAAGTGCTACCACAGGGAGCGCCGCCTCCACAGGAGAGGCTGGGCGTAGCCTATGGTTGGCCCCTCTCCCTTGGGGGTTATGCCCTCATTTAAAAACTTTTGTTTTTTTTATTAATATTATATATTTTATATATAATATATATAATTATATATATATATAATATATATATAATATATATATATTATAATATGTTTTTTTTAATTAATTTAATATATAATATATATATATTATTTATATAATATATATGTTATATATTTTAAGTGATTGGGAATTTTAATTTGAGTTTTAAAAATAAAATATATATTTAAATAATATTTATATATTTAAATATATATTTAAATAATATTTATATATTTAAATATATATTTATATAATTGTATATACATTGATTATACAATTATATATATGTATGTTTAACATATATTTATATTTAAGTATATTGATCCTAAGTTGGTTATTTTATTATAATAGATGCAAAGGTTGATTCTTTAAGAAAAATGATTTTTTATTTTTACAAAAAAAATGATTCTTATTATTAATTGTAATTGAGAAAATTTGAAGTAAAGTAATTGGATTAGCCCTTATTTAAATTATGATGAAATTAAACAATTAGGGTTTTGAATTACTTAATGTTGCAAATATAATTTTACTTACCTTGGATGTTTGCAAATGATGTATTATTGCTTTGCTTGGATTTAGTAATCCTATTTTAATTGATTGCATGCAATATGTCATTGCGTTGTTTGGATTTAGGAAATCCTAAAGTAGGTTATTTAATTGCCAAAAGTGTCTTTTCGTTATGTGTTTTCTCTCATTGTCGTTGTTGGACAAATGGAGTGAATTGTTTATGTAAGTCTTCCATATGAGGTTTTCATTTAATTGTGTGGGTTGTCGTAATATGTTACTCAACCTTTGTATTGCCTTGGGTAGTGCGTATAGTTGTATACTGTTGTTTTACTCGGTTTTCACGAATGGGGATGGTTTGTGTCTCCTTGGATTAGGAGTGGATTATATGATTTGTGCCTCCTTTGGATTAGGAGTGGTTTATGTGATTTGTGCATCCTTTGGAAGGAGTGGATTATGTGTTTTGTTGCCTCCAGTGTTTGGAGTGAGTTTTCATTATGTGTTCCTCCTAGAGTTGGAGTAATTGTTATCTTGTTTGTATGCACTTTGGCACACTTGGTGATTGGTTTTGTTTGGTATGTTGTCAAGTAGAAGAGTGGATTTTGTTAGGCACTAGAGCCCAAAGAGGTAAACTGGATAACCTTCGGAGGTGGTTTAATCAAGTGATAACTAAAACAATATACTTAGAATTTTGGGTAGTATTTCACATTAATCAAGATAATTTAGCCTCACTCATAGACACACGTGCTCGTATAGGCTCGGGATGAGTGGGAAGGCCTAGAATGGAAAGGTAATCTATCTTGTCTTTACGAGATGTATTTGATTCTGCATGAGTGAGTATGGGGGCCAGGATTTGGTTGAGGCCACCAGGATATCCCATAGTGGGGGCCGAAGCCTATGAAGATTCCCAGAGGATATCCCATGTTGAGCTGTGTGATGACACTCTTTCTATGACAATAGTTGGTATTTGGTTTTATGTGTATGGTCTTCTTAACATGCTTGATCTGTTTTATTTCTAGAAGCAACGTGACTTATGTCAGCAATGTTAGAGTTGTACTTGTGTTATTCTTATGGTTGTATGGTTTATGTGATTGGTTGTGTCAGTATGTGTTAGCATGTGTCTAGAGGTTGATGGTCTTGTATAATATTCCTTGTTACTATCTCCTAGCACAGGGGGTGGGCCTTCGGGTACCACTTGGTTGGGTGGAATGTGCACCTTACTCCGTTGGGTTCTCTTCTTGTTCATGTGGACAAGATTTCCAGTTGGAGAGCCCGTGAGATCCAGTTTCATTTTATGCTTTATTCATTGCGGTTGAATCTTGTAATTAATTACCCCATATTTGTTATTGAGGTGGAAGATGTATTATGTAACCATGCTTATTGGATTTACCTCATTCGGGGAATGAGATTTGTAATCTTATTGTAAATTATGTTATTTGAAATCACGTGGTATATTTTATTCTTTGATGTAATTTATCATGTATGGAATGTATGTGTTCTTAATTTATTAAGTAATTAAATGTTATGGTTTCAATTCATGTTTCTTGTTTGGGTTTTAAGTAATCTTAGTCTCGTAACCTTAGAGGTTGTTAGCAATGGGTAGTGAACTTGCATGTTATTTGTATTTAAACAAAAAAAATTAGTGCATTTGAGTAGTTAATTGCAACTTCCTCTAGGGTTGTGTGGCGGGGCGTTACACACTTCCTATTAAAGAACTATCAGATGAGCTCATTTACTAATGAAAGTTTTAATAAATCAATTAGTCAAAAACACAAGCATTGAGGAGTTCAATATAAAATTTGATTATTAGATTTCAGATGCTCATTAGGATTTATTTCCTTCCCTCTCACAAAAAAATTCCCACTAGGAATATCATCTCCCTTGAAATATTATGCTAACTCTTCATACAACTGAGTTGCTTCATCATCCTCTCTAAATTCCAAGAAAAATGTCCATATCTTTTATCCTTGAAATAATCAAATTGTATATCATAGTAACTAAAATATAATTGTGAATAAAGATCAATTTCTATGTAACCTTTTTCTTAGGACCTATTCTTCTAGCTATGCTTTTGAAAAGGAGTTTTGTTTTTTTAAACAACTAAAAATGAATTCATCTTAAAATCCAATGTCTCATGTTACAAAAGTCATTTAAGTACCAACTACTGGAGTTCCAAAAAAGAAACAAAAATTCTCAAAATTCTCACATGAACTTTGTCCTTGATGGAATACATCAGATTAAAAGAGCTTCTACAACTTCATATACATCATAGAGTTTCTTAGTTACCTCTCATTTTCTAGAATCTTAATATTCACTAGAAAAATTCTCATGATAAAAGATTGTTTTGAAGTTTGTACGTTGAATAGCATGGAAACTAATCTATGTAGGGATAATTTGAAATAGTTCTTTTAAGAGTACATATAGATTTTATTTATCATTTTAGATTAAAAATAGAATCCCATTAGCTTTGTTGCTGCAAACTTATGCTAAAATGCATAAGACATGGTCAACAAGACACATGGGGTATGTGCACTATGACATCAAGGTAAATCTTTACTACATTCAAATATAATCATGATGTTCAATGTGTATAAGGGTTTGATGACAAAGCTCGCCAAACTTGAACCAAAGCTTCCATTTCATTGAGACTGTAGCACAAGGGCCTTAGGATATGAGTACTCAGACATCATTTTGAAATAAGGTACAAGAGTATATAAATAAGGGTACCAACTATATATCATTCAAATATAGGTTGCTTGAGATGTATTAAAGGTGTAGGTACATAGTCCCTTTCATTGAACCTGAGTTTTTGTTGGGTATGTGCAGGATCATCATGGAAAAAATAGGCTCTTAAGTGGCAAAAATTCAGAAAAATCAGAGTTAGGTAACTTGACGCAAAAATTTGAATAAGTTATCTATATTATTTCAAAAATATGTAAGAATAGAATTTGTAGAAAATTGAATGTAGTTTCTAAACTACTAGGTTTATTTAAAAAAAAAAAATCTATTTGGTGAAAATTTGAAATTTCAATGTAGTAGTACTTAAATTCGGGGAAAAAATAAGAAGTAGGTGTCTGTTTGACCACCTAACCACAATAAAATGATAATATTTTTTTATAAGATTTTAGATATAAGTAGAGGACTCATGTCCCAATGTGATGCATATTTTTTTGTAATTTTTATTAGTAAATAATTAATTATGAATTTTTATTACAACTTTTAAAAAATAAAAACTTCGTATGTCTAACCACCTTAACTTGTTCAAAACTTCATGAAATTCTTTTTTTAATTCTATAGATGTGAAGCATAGAATGTGACACATTTTTAGATTCAAAAAATGTGATACCGTTGAAAGCTATAGATGTTTTTCAATCAACTTATCAATCAAGACTTTAGTTGTAATTCAAATAGAAAATAAATAATAATTATTTATTAAATTCAAAGTAAATAATATTTTATGTTGGTGGAAAGCTAAGAATCTCCTTTAAAAACCCTTTTTCGTTTCATCAATTTTGGGTAAAAAGAAAATCGTCAGCCACATACCCTACAAAAACCCATCATATTGCCACTTTTTGGCCCATCTTAGGATATGAGTACTCAGACATCATTTTGAAACGAGGTACAAGAGTATATAAATAAGGGTACCAACTATATATCATTCAAATATAAGTTGCTTGAGATGTGTTAAAGGTGTAGGTACATAGTCCCTTTCATTGAACCTGAGTTTTTGTTTCCTTTAACTTGTGACTAGCCACTATGACATCTTCAGTTGTTATATCAAGTGGCGAGTATAACACTAGAACAACATTATGATTTTTTATTCTACAATTGGGTTTACAACATCTTATCCATTCTAAGTTATGTTTACATGAATTTGCACCATTGGTAATGAAATAGATGAGAATGCAACTCCAATAGCTTTAAAAAAATCAACAAATACTCCATTTGAAGCATATTTTGCACTTTCTTTTGCTTAGTTTTGACTTTTGTAAGTTTAAGAGAAAATTAAGATAATAAAAAAATGTATTATATTTTCCCCTTAACAAATTCACTCTAGAATTTTTGCTTGAATCCACCTTGTGCTTGCTAGGTTTGTTAAGAAGACAATCAAACTAAATAAAAAACTCCATATTAAGCAATAATGAAGGCTAATTACATAAATATAATACATATTAAATCCATTTCTAAAAAGTTAAACAAAGTCAAGAAAAAAAATTTCAAAAACAAGATTTTGCATGTATCTTCAAGGTGATCCCACAATAGTGGTTTACACTTTTTGGCCAAACTTGACATTGAACTGATTTTTTTTAACTAAATCTTCACTTTCAGGCACCATAGCTGCTAAATCATGGGGAATTTGAAGATGATGTAAACTAGTGATTTGTGACATTTTTTTTCTTCTGTAGATTCTAAATATATATTTTAAAAAATTTGGAATCAAATTGCATTTCTTTTTCCATCTCCTTCGAAAACTAATTTTTAATAGTAAACACCATTAAAGAGTACCGATGTTTACTTGCTAACACAACTTTTTTCTATGAAGGATAAATTATAATTTTTTCGAATTTAGATTTGTAACTACGATATATAGGGCATGCATTTTGTTTCATAGTGTTTTATTGATCTTTTTTTCTTAATTAATTTTTGAAGTCAAATCAATTACAATTTAAACATAGGTTTACTTTCTAACACATACCATTTTTTACAGTATGTATCAAAATTCTTTTTTTTGTTGGATCAAGAACATCAATATCAAGGACATAGATATTTTTGTTGGATGTTGTGGTTGTGTTTCTGATATGTGGTTGTCATTGATGTCAACACTATTAGCATTTGATGTATTGAAGGTTGTATATGTCAAGGATATTGAGAAAATTGTAAAAGAAAGTATTGCAGGTACCTAGTGGTTCAGTGAAGGTCATGAAGGTGTTTTTTTCTGTACATTGAAGATCAATTGTTGTGGACTAAAGGGTTTATTGCTGAGAGTATCTAGTTCATCTACCGGAAGTTTTAGAGGTCCACGTGAAGATTTGATGGTGCTGAGAATAGTTGTGTTTTGACAGTGTTTTTGTGGTCTTTGTTAGTGTTCCTAATTGAAGTTTATGTGTTTCTGATAATTTATGTTGTTGTGGATATTTCTCTATTAGTTCTTGTTGTTTGTGGATGCTTCTAGACAATTCTATATCCTTGTTGTACATCCGCATTGATCGGTGTGCTCATGGTCAAAGATTTTTCTCGGTATGTTTAATTTTTGTGTTCTTGGCCGACATGGTGGTTGTAGCATGATGTGGATCCTTGAAGATTTAATTTTGAATGTTTGGCATGCCCGAGGATATTGTTTTGGGTCACATCATGATATTGGCTAATGGTGTTTGATCCACATTGAAAATTTATTTGTAAATTTGGGCCGACATTGAAAATATGTTTTATATTTTTGGCTGACTAAGTTGTTGATGTAATTTCATGTTGTAGATATATAAGATCGATTGGTTGAGCGAAGTTAGTGTGTGTGTGGTGTGAGAGAAGCTAGAGATAGTGTAAGTGTGCGATAATTGATCTAATCATTTGATTGCAGAGTAGAGTGAGAAGAAGTTTGAGCGAAGTGTGAAGAAGGTTTTTTGTGCTTAACTGAAACTGTAATCAGGCTTGTGAAGAAGCTATTTTCTCATTTCATACTTTGCGGATCTAATCCGTATTGTTGTGTATTGTTGGGTAGTGAGCCCTCCTGTATTTGAGCAGTGAGCTCTAGGTAGTGTGCCTGAATGCATGTGCATTCCCATTATTTTTCATTATACTTTTAATAGGGTATAATATTGTGGACTAACATCCACCGCGGTTTTTCCTCTAACAGGGTTTCCATGTAAAAATATTGGTGTTCTCTATGTTTCTAGTGTGTTAATTATTGATGGTTTATTGTTCATTCATCAGATCTAAGATTAAGTTAAGCAAAGTTTGAAAAGTTTAAATATTTTGTGACAATTGATTCACTCCCCCTCTCAGTTGTTTGTCCTTGTTTTTCCAACAATTGGTATCAGAGTTGGTTCCTTTGAAGAAGTTTAAAAGCTTGAGGTTATCCGACATGGCATCATACAAGAAGGATAGTCCTAGATTTGATGGAAGAAACTACTCATTGTGGAAAGCTAGGATGGACTGTCATTTTAAGTGTATTGGTGAACCCTTCTGGAAGATTACAAAGAATCCATATGTTATTCATCAGAATGGTCCTTCCATTGCTGATGAGATTAAAGAGGTTGAGAATAATGTCAGGGCTATGGAAGCTTTGTTGAGTGCTCTATCAGATTCAGAAATGACAAATGTGTTAGGTCTGAAGATAGCTCATGAGATGTGGACGAAGTTGGAAAATTTGTATGAAGGAGATGTACATGTGAAGATGGCTAAGCTATAGAGTTTGAAAGACAAGTATGAAAATTTGAAGATGGGTGAAGATGAAAATATTTCTTCTTTTATGCAGAGAGTAAATGAACTAGTGATGGGTATTAGATGTGTTGGTGGTAACCTGGATGAGGATGAAATTGTAGCTAAGGTGCTTAGATCATTGTCTCCCTCCTACAAAGAAAAGGCTCATGCTATTGAAGAAACCAGATCATTGACGAATGTGACAAGGGATACACTGATTGGTAAACTTGTTGCCTTTGAGTTGAATGAATTCGGTGAATATGTTCCCAAGACTAAAACTGCATTTAAGGCTACTGTATCCAGAAGAAACAAGAAAAGATATGATCTGGGAGAGAGTTCCAGAAAGATATTCAAGTATGAGGAAGAAATGCAATAATTTGAAAATGAAGAAAGAGAAGTAGAAGAGTTGGAAGCACTGACTGTGAAGAAAGAAGGTAGAGGACAAGGTAAGTATAAAGGAAAGTTGCCTATCAAATGTTTTTCTTGTAGTAAAATAGGTCATTTTGCATCAAGGTGTCCTAAAAGAGTTCCTAGATCCAAGCCTTACAAATATAGATTCCAAAAGAAATGTTACTTTGTTGAAGGAGTGATTGATGATGAGTTCGATAAAGATAATGGAAATGAAGATGATTGGGTTTTCATTGCTATCAAGGAAAATAGTCCTGTGGCTACTGAATCTGCTAAATTTGAGAAAGCTCTTGCAGCTCGAATTGAAGAAAAGGATGAGTGGGTTATTGAAAGTGGATGCTCACATCATATGACTGGTGACAAAACCAAATTTGTAAGTCTAGAGAAGTATGACAGTGGGGTTGTAAGATTTGGAGATAAGAATATTGTGTGGTTTTTGGTAGAGGATCTATTTGTCTTGGTGGTAAGCACAACACTGATGATGTTCTTTATGTTGAAGGCTTGAAGCACAACCTATTAAGTGTTGGATAGATGGTGGACAAGGGTTATGATCTTCAGTTCAAAGATGGAAGATGCAAGATATTTGGAAGCTCTTGAAATGTAATTACTTTAGGTAAACATACAAAAGGTAATATTTTTCACCTGAATGCTTCTAGTGAAAGTTGTTTAATTGCTCAAGTAGATGAAAGTTGGTTATGGCATAGAAGGTTGTGTCATGTGAATTTTGATAACATTGTCAAAGTAAGTTCCACTCAAGCAATAAGAAATCTACCTAAGCTAGTGAAGCCTGCTAACACAATCTGCAAGGAGTGTCAGATGGGAAAATAGACTAGAGTCTCTTTTCAGAGCAAACAACGTCATTCAAATGGATTACTGGAGCTGGTGCATACTGATCTATGTGGTCCCTCCAGAGTTAGAAGTCTCCATGGTGAAAGGTACTTTATGCAACGCTTATGGATGATTACTCTAGAATGATATGGGTTGCTTTCTTAAGAGAAAAATGTGAAGCATTAGAGAAGTTCAAAAGTTTCAAAGCTATGGTAGAAAATGAGAAATGTCTAAAAATCAAATGCTTAAGGTCAGACAGAGGTGGTGAGTTCACCTCCAGGGAGTTTAATTCTTTATTTGAAGAGCATGGAATCAGAAGACAATTATCTACTCCCTGAACCCCTCAACAGAATGGAGTTGCAAAGAGGAAGAATAGAACAATTCTGGATGTTGCTAGAACAATAATGATTGAAGGAAATGTGCCTCACATCTACTAGAGCGAAGTTGTAACCATTGTTGTGTACTTTGAACTGGGTAAATGTAAATGGTAATTCTGGTAAGACTCCTTTTGAACTATGGTTTGGTTATAAGCCTACTATTAAATACTTCAAGATCTTTGGAAGCAAGTGTTATATCAAGAGAGATGACGATATAGGAAAGTTTGATGCAAGAAGCGATGAAGGAATCTTTCTAGGTTACTCTACTAGAAGCAAGGCCTACTAGTGCTATAACAAAAGACTGAGAAAAATGGTTGAGAGTGCAAATGTCAGAGTTGATGAGGATTCTGCTAAATCATCCAGATATTATGGATATGATTCAGATGAAGACAATACAAATCAAGGGAAGAATGCTCAGACACATAATCAACTTCAGATTGTGCCATATGTTCTGGTAAAAAAACTTCAATTTTTTCTAGTAAATCAAGTAAGTTAGGAAGAAGAAACAAGTGCAAGTGCAGAAGAGAGAATAGTAGAACTAGAAGCTTGAGAGAGTCCTAAAGTTCCAAGGTATGTAAAGCTAAACCATTCTGAAATTCAAATTATAGGAGACAAGAATAAAGGTGTGCAAACTAGAAGAAAGATTGCAGAAGAGTATTGCCTAATTTCCAATATTGAACCTAAAGATGTCAATGAAGCTTGCAATGATGAACACTAGATGGAAGCTATGAAGGAAGAACTGATGCAGATTGAAAAGAATAATACATGGATACTTGTTCCTAGACCTAAAGATAAGAATGTGATTGGTACTAAATGGGTCTTTTGGAATAAGCTGAATGAACAAGGTGAAGTGGTCCGGAATAAAGCAAGACTGGTATGTAAAGGGTATTCTCAAATGGAAGGTATTGACTTTGAAGAAACCTTTGCCCCTGTTGCTAGAATTGAAGCCATAAGGTTATTTCTTGCTTATGTTGCATATAAAAATTATAAAGTCTATCAAATGGATGTGAAGTCAACTTTTCTAAATGGTGAGCTAGAAGAAGAAGTATAAATTGAACAGCTGGATGGATTTCAACTGACTGATAAGGAAAACATGGTTTTCCAATTAAAGAAAGCTCTATATGGACTCAAGCAAGCCCCTAGAGCCTAGTGCTAGACTGGACAAATACTTATTAAAGCTTGGATTCAATAAAGGTATTGCTGACAATAACTTGTATTTCAAATTGGATCATGATAAAAAATTAATTATTGAGGCCTTTGTTGATGACATTATTTTTGGAGGAGATGATAATCTATGTATGAAGTTTGTTGATGAAATGAAGAATAAATTTGAGATGAGTATGATTGGAGAGATGAAGTTCTTTCTAGGATTGCAAGTTACTTAGTTAGACAAGGGGATCTTCATATCTCAGTCCAAATATGTAAGAGAGTTGTTGAAGAAGTTTGGTATGGATGACTCAAAACCTGTTGGTACTCCCATGGTAATCGGATGTAAGTTGACACAGAATGATGATTCTCCTAAGGAAAATCAAATAAGATACAAGTCATTGATTGGTGGATTGCTCTATTTAACTCAGACCAGACCAGACATTATGAATGTTGTATGTATGGTTGCTAGATTTCAGGCTGATGCAAAAGAGTCTCATGTGACTGTTGTAAAGAGAATCTTCAAATATTTGAAAGGAACAGTTGATTTTGGGCTTTGGTATCCTAAAGATGGTGATCTTACTTTGAATGTATATATTGATGTGGATTGGGCAGGATATGTTGATGACAGGAAGAGTACTAGTGGTGGTGCTTTCTTCCTAGGGAAGAAGTTGGTGTCTTGGTTGAGTAAAAAGAAGAATTCCATTTCTCTATCTACTACTGAGGCAAAGTATATTGCTGCTGCAAAAAAATGTACTCAAGTAATGTGGATGAAACAAATTCTAAAAGATATCAAAGTGGTATATGAAGAGCCTATTGCCATATACTATGACAATTCAAGCGCAACTAACATATCAAAGAATCCGGTGCTACACTCTAAGACCAAGCATATATCAATCAAGTTCCACTTCTTAAGGGAAAAAATGAATGAGAGAGAAGTCAGACTGGTGTATGTGCCTAGCAAAGAGCAGATTGCAGACTTTTTCACCAAGCTATTGCTGAAGGATACTTTTGAGTATCTTAGAGGGATGCTAGGGGTGATTTTGCCTCCTGATATGAACTAAAGATGCATTTTATTGCATCAATCCATGTGCTTCATAGATATTTCTTGATCCAGATTGATGTTTCCATGGCTACTACTCAGGGGGAGTAGTCAAATGTGCAGATATGTGGTTTAAAGATTGCATGTGGAAGATAATGCTTATCTTTGTCATTGATGTCAAATGGGGAGAAGAGTCATGTGAAAAATTGTTGCTTATCTGGAGTGAAGAGTCTTGTGGGGAGAAGTTCATGCTAAAGAGGTTAAGGAAGAAGAGTCAGAATCTAAGGAGTAAGTGTTGATTGTGAGTTGGGTTGATGGTGTTTTTCACATCATGTGTTGCCATCAATGCCAAAGGGGGAGATTGTTGGATGCTATGGTTGTGTTGCTGATATGTGGTTGTCATTGATGTCAACGGGTATGTGCAGGATCATGGTGCGCCAAAAAGTGGCAATATTTGTAGGGATGTGGCTGACGAATTTTTTTCACCCAAAATTAATGAAACGAAAAGGGTTTTTAGAGGAGATTCTCAGCTTTCCAAAAATATAAATTATGATTTAATTTGAATTTAATAAATAATTATTATTCATTTTCTATTAGAATTATGACTAAATTCTTGATCGATAGGATGATTGAAAAACATCTACAACTTTCAAACGGTATCATATTGTTTGAATCCAAAACATGTGTCACATTCTATGCTTCACATACTATAGGATTAAAAAAAAAGAAAAATTACCATGAAGTTTTGACCAAGTTAAGGTGGTCGACGATGAGTTTTATATTTTCTTAAAATTTTAATAAAAATTCATAATTAATTATTTACTTGGAAAAAATTACAAAAATATGCATCACATCCTGACAGTCCGCTACTTATATATAAAATCTTACAAAAAAATATTATCAGTTTATTATGGTTAGGGTGGTCAGACAGACACCTACTTCTTATTTTTTCCCTGAAATTTAAGTACTACCGCATTGAAATTTCAAATTTTCACCAAATAGATTTTATTTATTTTTAAATAAACCTAGTATTTTAGAAACTACATTCAATTTTCTACAAATTCTATTCTTACATATGTTTGAAATAATATAGATAACTTATTCAAATATTTACGTCAAGTTGCCTAACACTGATTTTTTTGAATTTTTTGCCACTTAAGGGCCTGTTTTTTGCATGATGATCCTGCACATACCCCAATACTATTAGCATTTGATGAATTGAAGGTTGTATATGTCGAGGATATTGAGAAAATTGTAAAAGAAAGTATTGTAGGTACCTAGTGGTTCAGTGAAGGTCATGAAGGTGTCTTTTTCTGTACGTTGAAGATTAGTTGTTGTGGACTAAAAGGTTTATTGTTGAGAGTATCTAGTTCATCTACCGAAAGTTTTAGAGGTTCGTGTGAAGATTTTATGGTGCTGAGAATAGTTTTGTTCTGACAGTGTTTCTGTGGTCTCTGTTAGTGTTCCTGATTGAAGTTTATGTGTTTCTAATAATTTCTATTGTTGCAGATATTTCTTTATTAGTTCTTGTTGTTTGTGGATGCTTCTAGATCATTTTATATCCTTGTTGTATGTCTGCATTGATCGGTGTGCTCATGGTTGAATATTTTTCTTGGTATGTTTGGTTTTTGTGTTCTTGGATGACATGGTGGTTGTAGCGTGTTGCGGATCCTTGAAGATTTAATTTTGAATGTTTGGTGCACTCGAGGATATTGTTTTGGGTCCCATCATGATATTGGTCGACGGTGTTTGATCCACATTGAAAATTTATTTGTAAATTTGGGCCGACATTGAAAATATGTTTTATATTTTTGGTCGACTAAGTTGTTGATGTAATTTCATGTTGTGGATATATAAGAGCAATTGGTTGAGCGAAGTTAGTGTGTGTGTGGTGTGAGAGAAGCCAGAGATAGTGCAAGTGTGTGATAATTGATCTAATCATTTGATTGCATAGCAGAGTGAGAAGAAGTTTGAGCAAAGTGTGTAGAAGGTTTTTTGTGCTTAACTGGAACTGTAATCAGGCTTGTGAAGAAACTAGTTTCTCAGTTCATACTCTGCAGATCTAATCCATATTGTTGTGTATTGTTGGGCAGTGAGCCCTCTTGTATTTGAGCAGTGAGCTCTAGGCAGTGTGCCTGAATGCATGTGCATTCCCATTATTTTTCATTATACTTTTAACAGAGTATAATATTGTGGACTAACATCCACCGTGCTTTTTCCCCTAATAGGGTTTCCACGTAAAAAATCTTGGTGTTCTCTCTGTTTTTGGTGTGTTAATTGTTTATGGTTTATTGTTCATTCATCAAATCTGAGATTAAGTTAAGCAAAGTTTGAAAAGTTTAAAAATTTTGTGACAACTGATTCACCCCCCTCTCAGTTGTCTATCTTTGTTTTGCCAACAATTTTTTTTTTTGATAATATACTATTTTTCCACATGTGCAGAACAAAGAGCTTGATTTTCGATGAAAAACCTACATTCACAAGAAATAGAAAATAAATATAATATTAAATATATTTAAAGTTTTACTTTTTGGGAAGATTATAATAAGGACTACATACTTACAAAAATATAAATTTTAAATGAATTCATTTGATCCCCCCAAAGGTAAATCAAAAGTGGTTTTTTATCAACATTTTGATAGGTGTAAATGAGACTCCATTATAGGTATGGTTTAAAACTAGCAGGGTTCTATCCAAGGGGGTTTGATCTAAGAGGGTTTGATCAAACCCTCCTCAATTAGAATCCTTTAAATGAAACCTTTCAATGCTTAAATCATTATATTTTCTAAAAATATGTGATTCTAGTAAAAAATAGGATGTCCCAGAAAGTGCAAACCACTATTGTGGCAACACCCTTCGCCAAGTTCCTAAATCTCTATAGGTAAAAGAAACTAAGACAACTAGAAAAACTAAAAAGCATAATGCTTAAATTTCATTCTAAAAAATAGTCACATGAATCTCTACTAAATTCATCAAATTGTGGAGCAAAGTGCAAAAGCCAACAAGAAACTATTAAAGATATCAACCAAAATTCCATTCTATAAAATTCATACTAAACCTATGCCAAATTTTATCAAAATTCACGTAGAAAAAATCTCAACCATAGAAAATAAACTTGAAAAAATAGCAAAAGCACCCATCCTTTGAGACTTATTCATTTACCTATAAAAAAAATTAATCTTTCCCTCTGCTAAAATAATTTTCTACCTTTGGTTGAGTGATATTTGAGGGCTCCTCTTGCATCATCGCCATTACTTAAACCAGAGTGTAGAAAATTGGACTTAAGGTGAAATTAAAAGTCAAGTGACTGAAAACCTCATTTGAACTTAATATTGACCAAACTCCCTCTCACTTATATGTAATGCATGTATGCCAAAAATCTCTAGCTACCTTCTCAACCATCTGCTTGAAAGAATGACAATAGATCATTAATGTGGTGATAGTTGTAATGATTGTTTGTTGATTGTGCTCCTTTTGAATTGAACGTGTATGTGTTTCTTCGCTTTTATTTTTAATATGGGTGAATATGAAATATCTCATGTAAAGTATCTCTTATGTTTGAAATTACTATAAAATATTTTATCTATTCATATGAATTTAATGTATGGTATTTGTTAGGTTGATTAGGGATAAAATATGGGCATAGTATATGTATGTACATATGTATTGAAGAATAATAAGTGAAGGACCTTTGGGAATATTTGTTTTGTAAACGCCGACTCAAGAATAGTGTATTACAAACTGGTAAAATTTATTGTGATCTTATCTTAGAGCTATTATTTTGTCTTGGGAAGTTGAACTATGTTCACATATCGTGGATATTAATGCAAAAATATATGCATACACACTAGCAGTTGAGGCTTGACCTAGGAAAACCCCATTATGCAACAATAGGATAGATTGAATAACATGTAAGTATTGCAAATGCTAACACCTAAAAAAATTATCATCAACATTATTCTTGACATAATACATCTAAGATCACCACTCAATGAAAGTAAAGATATATAGAAGCGCTTATAGAAGACATAAATAAGTTAAGACCATATTATTAGTTCTGGAGGCAGGTATACTTATGCTTTTAACTTTATTTCTTTGGCAACTATCAACCAATCGAATTGCCGAATTAAATATGTGGGAAATTTTTTCCCAAAGTTTATATTGATTGCATATTGAATTAATACTTTTAAAAGATTTTTTTTCCAATTCTATTGGCCAATAGATTGCTATAGTCATATTTTGCATGATGTCATCATTTTTTCCATATTGTATAGTTTGTTCAAATTTATTTCCGAACACTATTACCCAATAGTACTTGTCTTTTTGTTTGACAACGAAATAAAAATGGTGGGTGCTATGTTTCACTATTGCCGTTGAATATGGAGACTATTTGTTGCATTATTGAAGCAAATTGTCAGCGATATAACTGTATACAGATTCTATGCAGATTTTCTTGAAATTTCCATTGATTTTCCAGATCAAACTTTAATCTCTTTTGATCGCATACGCTGAGGCCGAAGTTGCGATGGTACGTTTTGACGGCCGATTTGACACTGTCGTCGAAATTATCCGTCATGTTCTGGGCGTCGGGGCCAGACAAATAGCTGAATCTTTTAAAATACTGCTTTAAAGTAGGCATGTCGTCTTTGTGGACGCCCCTGTGTGCGTCTGTTAAATTCTCGAAGCAATCCCATGTTCCTGCAGAAGTGTTCAAAAAGGACGGCACAACACTCCAGGCGGCAAAAAGATTGCCAAAGATATTGTACATTACATAGCGCCCGCCGTGGGTGAATATTCCCTGTATTTGACCATCCGCTGCTGCAGCGCTCCCTTCCATGGCGTTCTCTTCTTACGCATCAACTACTCCAAAACCTAGTGTTCCCCAATCTTCTCCACACACAAAACCCCTTTCTTCTCCAAACTCCGTTGCGGCCCAGAATTCGGCCTCCCGAACAGAAATCCGGAGCCGATCTGATCACTAACAAAAATATATGTCTTCCGATTCTGAAAAGGACATTCACCAGACAAGATTGCCAAACGATAAATAAAATTCTCAGACTCTGCCAGGCTTTGTTTTTGGGGGTTTAGCTTTAGCTGCAGAGCAACAAAATTGTAGATGACCTGTGTTTTGTATGTATTTTTGTCTAAATCAGGCGGTTATATAGAGGGGTGTCTCTCTTCTAATTCACTAGTCTTGTCTGTGTGATAGACTTAGGAGTAAGTTTTCTGTCAAATGCACTTGGGCCTATATGATGGGATCGCTGAGGTATCCTCCTCAACATTCTTCTAGGATTTGCACTCAGTCTCATTAGATGGGTATGTTGAGAGGGTTTCTTTTCTGTGAAATTTAAGAAAGGTATGCATTTGGCCTCGATGCCAAGGGGTAGCTCTTTTTTCAAATTCACTTGCCTTGTATGTTGGTGTATGCTACCCCCAGCAAGTTGGATGCAGTATTTTAGCCAATATCAAATTTTATCATAATCTTGAAATTGAACACGAGCTCTGTTATGGAAGGTCGAATATCTTAGCCACTTGGGAAAATCCTCTTTAACAAGGTATTTACAAACACCTTATTACTTTCTTTAAGGGAGGGCTTTAGACCATTTTTTTAAAAGCACTGGTTTATTCCTTTTTAATTTAAATTCCACTGGAGAAGAGATACGAGGCTTTTTTTAATATTCTAAATTTGTCTATATATGCATTGGATATATCCATGTTATATTGGATCTGGGTAAGCTCCTGGAATGTGCAGCATCCATATCTCTAGTTGAATTCTGGCAACTTAGCCGTAATTTTCTTTTGTGAAATTTTATGGTTTTAAAATTTAAATGTGTAAACATTGAAATTATTTGATCGAGGTTGTCGGTATTTTTTATTTAACAGTATCTCATATACAAAAATATCTTTAATTGCTTTGTAGCTGTTTTTGTAGTGCTGTTATTTTGTAATTGGAAGTGTAAAGTTGCAGGTCTTGAGCTTATTTTGTTTTGAGTCTAATTCTCTGTAAGGATTCCATCAAGTTAACTTTTTCAAATAAAACAGCAAAAATACAAACTTTTTAGGTAAGGCATGGTTGTATGTCTTGACGACTCATAATATAGAATTGACAATTTAATCGCCCAGTGATCGTTCATGTACCTGTCATTCACGTACATGGGCATATTCTTGTTGATATGGTCGGTAAGGGAACTTCTGGAATGGTTGATATTTTAATAGTTTTTCCTAAGAAATTAAAGTGTAAATTGTTTAAATAGTTTGATTCAAAGTTTTTTTAAAAAACTTGTTTTATGTTTCTAATAAAGCATCTAAATTTGTAAATTAATTTTGTTAATAAATTTATACTTTAATAAGATATTTATTAATTTAATATTCTTAGTTGTTCAAAATTAATATTATAAATATAGTATAAGTTTTTTATTTTACATATAATTTTCTTACTACTTAAATTAATTGACTTATTTTTTAATAATTTTTCAATCAATTACTTAACAATATATACTTGTATAGTTTTTTCCCAAACAAGTTAATTCAATTTTAATGGAGCTTTTTTTTTTAAATGGGATTTTTTTGAAAACCTTAAATTTACTCAAAAATACTTATTTTTTCTTTAAGTTTAATTATTGTTATTTCGTTTGTCAATTTCAAAATTATTTCTTTTAATAAATTTTTTTGTGCACTTCAATTATTTGTAATGTCAACTTTAATTTGTGAAATTCAGTTAGCTTCTTTGAAAAACACATTTCTTTCATTTTTTAATTTTATACATCCTTTTATGTTGCTACAAGTCCAAAATTGGAACCCGATCATCTACATACAAAGATATCAATAGCACTCTAACAATATTTATAAATAGGACAAGAAATCGTATTATTGTTTTAAGCGTGTAGGATTGGAGAGCTTTGTTTTTGACAAAAGCATTTTTGTATTAAATATTGTTTCACTATACTTTTGAAATTGATAGTATATGCAACATGGTTTAATACTAAACTATAAACTTCAGCTGCATAATTATTTACGATAATGCATGTCATTATTTGTATAAACTTTCAAATTATATGATCTCTATCATACAATGCTAATTCTATGAATATTTATTTATATTCACAAATATTTATGAATATATATTTCTATTCACAAATATTTGATTCTTCTTTTGTCAACTACATCTCACAAACAACCAAACACAACTGGCAATCGGCAGGAACATGACGCATATGCGTCTCTTGTATTAATTTTGGTCTTTATCTTACTATGTGACTTTGTTGCTATTCATGTGAAATTTTTGAAAGATTGAATATTTACTCTTGGTATTATGTATGGTAGTCACCTTATGCTTTTCAAAACTTATAGATACCTCATATGCTTTTCAAAAACTCATAGATACCTTGGATATGTGAGGAATTATCATTTGATATCGGTCACTGTCACTGAGGTTACTATGCATAGCACTTCAGATCAATGTATGATGTTGAGAACACTTTAAGAAATCATTGAATGACTTTTAAAAAGTATTTTGAAAGATATGTGAACATATGAATGCACGTTGAAAGAAATTCCATCCCTGGGTCCACTCCAAAAAGGTCCCAACTCTCATAAAGTGGAAGAGACAGTACAGAAACTACATGAAAAAGAAGTGAACGGCAAGGGTGGTGAACAGCAGCCTATTGTAAGAGAAGTAAAGGTTCGTACGTACAGAGTTTGTTCAAATAACTATCGTGTAATACGGTATTTAAATCTGTGAATATCTTGGAGGGGTATCTTCCCTGGGTCCCAACTCATAAAGAGAAAGAAAGAGACTGATAACAAACGAGAAACTTTGAAGGAATTGAACGGTGAACAAGGTAGGCAGGTACACGTTGTGTTTCGTCCTTTGTAGCAGTGATCACAAATGAAATAGAGAATTTGTTTTGTCCTTTGTAGCAGTGATCACAAACACTTACACAATTTTTGACGCCATGTTTGATAGTTTGCACAATGCAATCTTTTGTAATCCTTTTTAAAGAAATACTGCCGGGTTGCTTCCAGGGGAGGGGGTCAGTAGTGGGGTTCAATGGTTGGTATGGTCGTTGTGATTGTACATGTCAGTATTGGAACAAATGTAATCTTTTGAAAAAATATCTTGTCGAGTTGTTTCTTGTGGAGAGGGATCAATAGTGGTGTTCAATGGTTGGTACAATATTAGAACAAATGAAATCTTTTATAATCTTTTAAAAAATATCTTGTTGGGTTGTTTCTAATGGAGAGGGGTCAGTAGTGGGGTTCAATGGTTGGTATAGTCATTGTGATCGTACATGCCAGTATTGGAACAAATGTAATCTTTTGAAAAAAAAATCTTGCCAAGTTGTTTCTAATGAAGAGGGATCAATAGTGGGGTTCAATGGTTGGTATAGTCGTTGTGATTGTACATGTCAGTATTGGAACAAATGTAACCTTTTGAAAACAAATCTTGCTGAGTTGTTTCTAGTGGAGAGGGATCAATAGTGGGGTTCAATGGTTGGTATAGTCGTTGTAATTGTACGTGTCAGTATTGGAACAAATGTAATCTTTTGAAAACAAATCTTGCTGAGTTGTTTCTAGTGGAGAGGGATCAATAGTGGGGTTCAATGGTTGGTATAGTCATTGTGATTGTAAATGTTAGTATTGGAACAGATGTAATCTTTTGAAAAAAAAAATCTTGCTGAGTTGTTTCTAGCGGAGAGGGATCAATAGTGGGGTTTAATGGTTGATATAGTCGTCGTGTAGTATTAGAACAAATGGAATCTTTTGTAATCTTAAAAAAAATATCTTGTTGGGTTATGTTTCTAGCTAAGAGGGGTCATAGTGGGGTTCAATGGTTGGTATAGTAGTTTTGATTGTACATATCAATATCAGAACAATTTAATATTCATTTCACATATTAATCAAAATAGTATTAAATGTCAATAGGTTTTGGTTATATTGTTAAAGTTGAATGATTATGAATGGGGCCATGAAAGATCAAGGCTTGTTGAGTGCAAGGCATTGAGATCATAAGGGACAAGGCTGGTATTGTGCTTTGGCAAATTCGGTGGAATACCCCTCAGTCGTTGATTCTCAATTGAAAAGGTTTTAACCTAAAGACTTGTGTAGAAGGTAGGAATACTAATGCATTCATTGAATGCAATTTTTTTTATCGGTTTTCCAATTATCATATACAATTAAAAAAATTGATCAACAATTTTAATGTGTATAGTAATAATTTTTATTTAATAACTTTGAAAATGTTATTTATCTAATTTTGTATTGGTTCATTTTGGGAATATTTAGTGTACAAATAAAAGTTTATTTAAAATTTGTTTTATTTGCAATGCATTAAATTCTTCTATTAAAATTTCAACTCTATTAATGTCTTGAATGATATTGAACACTATTATATACACCATAATATTGTGAGGTGGTAGAATAAATTAATGTGAAAATTAATTTTGCTTACAATATAAAACTTTTCAATTATTTTGTCTACTTGAATTACTACTCTCCATGAAATATATTTATTAAATTTAATATCCACTTTATTAGGTTAGGGAAATGTTTAGAAAATCATTGCTTTATATCTCCTCCTATTCTTCAAATAGATTTTAGGGTAAACATGTCAAGTGGGTTTAATATTTGTTATGGGTTTTTACCAAAAAAGTTTTTCTTTATACTATTAATATATAGCCCCTCCATAAATGTTATTCATTGAAAAGATATATACAAGTACAAATCTATATATTAAGATATGACATGACTAAAGTTTAATATTCATTTTATTAATAAAAGACATTCAATCTTTTAGAAAAAATCTTGGACAAAATCTAGGACAATATTTTTAACTATCTTTGAGCAACTAAATAATAAACTATCTTTTTCCCTAGGAAATTGCATAATTAAAGGAGGCAATGATCAATAGTGGTTGTGAAGTATTAGAGAATAATATTCAATCTTAAGAAAGACTAAAGTAGTGGTTGTGAAGTTTTAGACCAAAATATTCATTCTAAAAAAATATTGTAGAGGAAAAAGATGTTTTCTTCATAAGATCTTGGAGTCCAACTATAAATTTTGAACTTGTCACATAACTCTCCTCTTTTATTTTTCTTTGCTTCTTTTCTAGAATTGATTGATGCATCTACAAGATTTTATCAAGTCTCATGTATAGTACTAACAATTCATCCTTGTTGTTGGTCTGCTCTGTTACAATACCTTTTGAGGTGGTGTGTGCTCCTATGGAGGTGGAGTTGTTTATTGTTACAGTCTGACTGTAGTGGTGGTAAGGGTCTTCTTGACATCTGCTCCAATATCTAGGGGAGTCAACTCCTTTTGAGGTGGAGTCTGATTCAGCTCTTCGTGTGTGGGGGTGCTGCAAGAGATCTTCTTCTTCTCCTTGGTGTGACTGGATGGCCTCTTGCCTGGTGGTACTTGAAGGATTTCGCATGCGTTGTGGGTTTAAGGTCCCTGATAAAACCTAGTGTGATGTGAGAGACTCTAGTCCCTGTTATCTAAATGTAAGTGGGTTTCAAATTCCCTTCTAAACCTGGTTCGGGTTCAAGATTTCTTGTAAAACTTGGTTGTGTTTTGGGTTTAAGGTTCTCGTTAAAACCTTTTCTGATTCTTGTAGATTTGGGTAGTCTTGTTGTTTAGTTGGTAATTTGTTGTTGGTTCACTGCTGGTGGTCTTTGTTGTATTCATGTGTAACTTGTTCTTCTTTATGTGGGTTTCGGGTACATTCAAAACCAGTTTTCCCCCCCTTAATCAAAACAATTCATCCCAAGAATTTTTAACAATTATGTAAAATTTGTTAATGAAATTGATTTTAATGTTATTTGGTGTACTACTATACTTAGGTTAATGTTATTTGGTGTACTACTATACTTAGGTGCATAAATGAAGGTTACTCATGAAGTATACTTTAGGACTAAAGATAGATAAACTAGTCGTATTCTATTTCTAAAGTTTAAGGGCCCACCTAGGCTCACTTAGGTTTTACCATTTCTTTAATTTTTGAGTTGGGTTGTCTTTATTTTTTAATTGTTAACATTATTGGTGGATGTAATCTTCATTTGAGATTGGGATATTATACATGTCATAGCAACCATGCTTTGGAGAATGGAGAAACATGAAAATGTAAAGATCGGATGCATAGGATGACCCCCAACATCTTAGAGAGCACAACTAAAAAATAGAATTACAAGCAGGATAGCAAGCAATAGTAGGGTCCAAGGGGTGGGGTTATGTCTCCATATCTAACATGGGAAATGCACAAAAAAATCATGCTAATAAAATACAAAATACTATAATTTTTCTATCAATAAGGGGTTAAGGAGCAAAGAGACATAGTGGACTTCTCCATGGTAGAAATACTAGATAGGGTGAAACCATCCTCTATTGTAACCCATAAATTTTCAAAAAAACGTGTTGTTCTTAGAGAGTAGCTATTGCTAGAATTTCATAACTTATAAAACATTTTAGCATGACAAGTGGGAAATCACACAATGTAGAAGATCTATAATACTTGGATCGAGACATAAAGTTGCAAAGAAAAGTGTGAGGGTATGAAAATGATCTATGACAAATATTAGTCTTTACTAAATTTTAATATCCATCCCCAAAAAAGAATAATAATATCAGATATAATGATACTTACCTTATTTGTATATTATATGGTATATGGTTTGGAATTAATAATAGGTCATATACAATTTAGAACCAATACTAGGCCATGATGAAGACATTGCAAACCAACATTACTAAAATTTTGTACACTTCCTTTGATTAGAATTTTCATGAATGAGTATTCATTTACAACTACAATTTTTACTAATAAGAATACAAATTACAATATATAGTAGTATCCTCTATCTATTCAAAATAGTAAAAAAATAATTGTCACTATTTAAATAAATTAGAATCCCATCACAATGTAAACTGTAAACACATAACATAATTTATCATGATCAACAAGAAGGCTTAAATATTGGTGCTACATAATCACTCACTTCCTTTCTTTGAATGAGAGGACCCATCTTTGGTTGATCCAACTACCACTATAGAATTATCAAATGATCTCATTTAGTAACGAAAGCATCAATGTTGATCTTAAGAAGAGTTTTTCTGAGGTGGTTGCTTCAAAACCACAGGACCTTGGAACCCCCCCTCCAGTCGTCTCTACTGGTGAGGTTGTTAAGGCAACCCCTATTGAGCCTTTGGCTGCCTCTTCGGGTGTAAGCGCCTCGTCTGTTCTTTCCGACAGCTTTTCTGAGAAGTCACTTTCTTTACAAAGCAGTCATGAGGACAACCCCAAGTGTTTGGCTGATGGCTTTAATCACCATGAAAATATTAAGAAGGTCTGGAAAAGTTTGTCTGCGCAGGTGGAAGAAGGATGGATTACAGTCAAGGGTAAAAAAGATAAATCTTCACGGCCTTCTTTCGACATGACTCTTCGCTCCCACAAGAAAAATGCTAATTGTAAATCTTGATGAGTTTTGTTTGGGCATTGGCTTTTTGTTGGCTGCAGGCTGTCCTTTCTGTAGCCTGGCTTTTCTTGTTGTAAAGGGTTATGAATCCCTTCAAAATCCTCTTATCCCCTAATATCAAAAACAAAAGCATCAATAAATCCATTAATCAAAAACACAAAATTGAGGAGTTTAATATAAACCTTCATTTTTAGATTTTAGATGCTCATTAGGATTTATTGTCCTCCCTCTCACAATTTCTTTCCCACCAAGAACATCATCTCCCTTGAAAGATTTTACAAACTCTTTATACAAATGAGATGCTTCATAATCCTATCTCTAAATGCCGAGAAAAAAAGTTCATATCTTTTATCCTTGAAATGATCAAATTGCATTTCATAGTAACTAAAATATAATTGTGAATAAATATTAGTTTCTATGTAACTTTTTTCTTAGCCTCTTCTTTGTGCTTTTGAAAAGGAGTTTTTTTCAAACAATTGAAAATGAATTTATCTTGATATCCAATGTTTCATGTTACAAAGTCTATGAGTGATCCTACAATAGCGTGTCCTAATTTTTAGTAGAAGTAAGACATTGAAATCAACAATTTAAAGCAAAATTTCACTTTCTAACACCTATAACAACTAAATCATTAAGAATTTGAAGATGATATGCACTAATGTTTTTTGAGATTTTGTGTGTATATTTTAAATATAGTTAAAAAAAGAAAATAAATAATTTATAATTTTTTTATGTAACTTTTAATAACTTTCTTTTTATAGTTAACAATATTTTTTTAAAGTGATGCCTATACTATACAATATATTTATAAAAAAAAGAGAATAAAATATAACTTTTAAAACATGGATTTGTAACACCAATATGTGGTTCACATACATTTTTTCATATTTTTTTGCTACATAACTTTTTCTAATAAAATTTTGAAGTGAGATTAACTATAATTTAGATGTAGGTTTATACCATACAACATATTTTTTTGTACGTATCCAAATTATTATTTTTTGGTTGAAACAAGGACATCAATATATAGTACACATATTTTCAATTTTTAAAATCCATTTTACTATTTTTCCATGTGTGTGGAATAAAAACCTTAACAACTGCTAAAAAACCTATATTCACTAGAAAATAGAAAATAGAAAATAAACATAATAATTAAATTAAATATATATAAAATTATACTTGTTGCAAAGCTTATTTTCAATGCTACGATATTGCAAATTATCTTGTTTATTCAATGGCATTTGAAGGTCCAACCAAAGATTTGAAATTGAAAAAAAATGAGGAAAATTTGAGACATCTAGGATAAAATACCATCAAAGGGCCCTTGGTTCGAAGGCCTTTGGATTGCCGCCAATTTAAAAAGAAAAAATTTATTTCAATGACCTATGAACCAAGGTTGTGATAGATAATGACCTTAAAATGAAGGTGGTTAGATTGGCATTTTAACAAAAATAATAATAATTTATTATTAATATGAGCTCAATGAAATAGTTTAAAATAAATAAAAAATTTCCCAAATCTTGATTATTTGGAGATGAATTTCTTAAGGTAAAGTTGAGTAATGTTTGACTTTTTTGAAGGAGAAATTTTGATAAATAAAATTTGGAGAAATATTTTGTAAAGGAGGAAATGAGAAATAAAAGAACAAGGAAAAATAAGGCTATGTGTTCATATTCATCCAAAAAAGAACAAAAAATAATTGAAGAAAGGGCATAAAGATATTAAAAAAAAACAAGATATGTATAATTTTAATTTGCATAAAAATATTTCAAAAATATTAGATTTCTATTTATTCCTATTTCCTCAACTCTAAGGTTCTAATATAGTTTCTAATTTTAAATTTAATTTTAATAAAAAATAGATTCCTACATGTTCTACATTCATATAAATTTTAAATTCTATATAGATTCCAAATAAATTACGTTAAGAATTAGTCCTCACATGGGTGTTTAAGTTAGCATGTATTAAAATATTAAGTTGTTGAGAAACAACATAATATTATATTATTGTGAGTGTTGAATTGTATACTAATATAAGTGAGTGATTAACACAACTCATGTGGAGATTTAGGAGTGAAAATAAGAGGTAGAGAATTAAGACTTGGTTGAACGACTCACCTAGATTTAGTGTGAGAGATTGGTGGTGCTACTATAGGAGTTAGAAAACTCTTGCTATATATGTAATTCATATTATTGAATGTGTGAAGAAAATAGAATAATATTTTTATGTGTTGCATGTGCACTCAATTTTTCTAGGGTTTGTATCTCTTTTTCATACTTCCTCAACTCTAGGGTTTGAGTATATAGTTTCTAATTTTAAAATTAATTTTAATACGAATTAGATTCCTATACGTTCTAGATTCATCTAAATTTCTAAACCTATCAACCAAGGCAAAGGGACATTCATGCACTTTTATTGTCATAGGTAAATCACCCATAAACTCTATCACTATATTTTCACATGCTAGTGTTTGGATTTGAAGTGGTTTCAATAGAGTCCTAGTTTCCAATTGCTTGGCCTAATAACATGTCACCTCTTACAATGTCAAACGTAATTAACATCATCACTTTGCATATGGTTAATTAATGCAATACTACAAATTAGATATGGTTTAGTGTCCCTAAAGGTTCCATACCCTTAAGGTACATACATCTCAGTAAGATCAATCATCTTATGAATATTCTTTACATGAATATTAGTCTCATGAACAAATTCATCTTTCTTAACTTTAATCTAATAATACGACTCTCCAAAATCCTCTTTATGGACATGATCCCTCACATATACTTAACTTGCAAAGGGTTCAATAAGAGAAAAATTACTAAATAACAACATCCATTTGGTCCTCTTGAAAATAAATCAACAACCTTATTATTTACACCTTTTTTATATTTTATGACTAAGTGCAATTGTTCAAGATAAAAAGCCGCCTTGTAACATGGTGTGCTTTCTCAATATTCTATTGTTCTTGTAAGCATTGTAATGGTCAATGGTTCATTTAAGAAATGGTATATTTAAGGTCAACAAATAGTGCTTCCAATTGTTCACCACTTACACTAAAGCATAAATCTCTTTGTCATAGCGGAAATACCCAAAGACAAAACCATGAAACATTTAAAAATAGTTTAACACACAAGCTTACCTTCATGCATTAGAACAAATCCCATATAATATAGTGATTAAAATCTATCCCCACCTCAAATAATGTTTTAAACTTTATAAAGGCAACATGATTGTATTTCTTACTTTATTGTTTAAATATTTAAGTTCATTTTGTGGATTTGAAGTGGTTGATATAATTCATAGTTTATAATTACTTGGATTAAAAACATATCACCTCTTACAATGTCAAACATAATTAGCATGACATAACTTTACATATATGACCAGTCAATGTAATACCACAAACTATCTATATATTTTAGTGGCCCCAAAGTTTCCACCCACTTTAGGGATACATGCACCTCAATAACTCTCATATAACATGATGATTAACATCTATCTCCACCTCAAATATTATTTTAAATTTAAAGACGCAACATGAGTGTATTTCTTACTTTATTGTTTAAATCCTTAAATGATTTTTATTTCATATTACCTAATTTGATTCTCATTGCATGTTTTTATTTCATATTACCTAATTTGATTCTCATTGCATGTAAATGTGTAGCTATAATTTAGAAAAGACAACAATTTTCTTTAACTATTAAGCTTCCCATTAGAACAATTCATTTGGACTCTAATTTTGATAGCTATATATGAACCAATTCATTCCAAATAATATTAACAAGAGTAAACATTGAACTTTTCTTAGAGAATTCAAATTTTAAGCCATTCAAATGAATTTATTTGATTGCTAAACAATCTAATAGATTACTATTAAAATTGATTGCTTATCTAAATATACTAACACCTTGAACACTCATTTCAAGCAAACCATATTTCAGTGTTAACAAAAACCATTGCTAAAATGTAAAAGTATTCCCTCTATTGTTGTATCATTGTTATTCACTGATTTCCTCAATGAAATGCAGAAACAAAAGTGAAATCAAACAAACTCACATTCAAAATGATAAAATAGTGGCAAACAATTAGAAACCACTTCTCATTTCAACTGGCATAAAGACATAAGGAAAACTTATGAAATCGAAAGAACAATCCAACAATAGAATTGAAGGATTGAAGGACATAATAACCCGGTCAAAATAACCCTGGACAGAATAACTTGGTCACAATAACCCAAGGAAAACATAACCTAGGGTCATAATAAACCAAGCCAAAATAACCCGTGGTCAGAATAACCCATGGACAAAATATCCATTAGCTTGATCTAAAATGACCACGGATTATTCTGTCCATGGGTTATTTTGACTACGGATTATTCTATGCATAGATTATTATGACCCTGGATTATTTTGTCCTTGAATTATTATGATGGAGTTATGTGTCCAATATTATTTTAACCTAGAATTGAAGCCATAGACTTAATTAATAGACCTAAAAAAGTTGGCCTCTCCCCCAGAGAAAGCATAACACACAATTAACACACAATCATCCAAAGGCAGGAAGTGAACAACACAGTGACAAAGCTCAATTTCTCTTGTGTTCATGACTTCTAAGGAAGACAAATTATTGACATGCAGTCTCTGTTGAAATCGACATTTATTGAATAGTGGCAGTGCACGTTTTCTTAACGAAGAAAGAGACGAGTTTCATAACAATTATTGAGCCTGAGTGGTCCTGCTTTCTAGATACGGGAATGTATGAAAATGTGCTATCACCATTCAATAGATTTTAAAACCCAGAAGAGGACGGAATATGTGTGAAAATGTGCTGCCACCATTCATTAAATGTCAATGTCAGAAGAGATTGCATATCTGCAATTTGTCTTGCTTAGAAATCATCAATGACGTTGTAAAGCTCTTGCTACCGTTGAATTGTTGAGTACAGGATGTCTCATGTCCAGAAAAACAACTTTCAAGCAGTTGAAACATTCATCACCTAGGCTTCGAAAACAAATTTTTAATTTTTTTAATGGAAATATTTAGTTTACATAGATGGTTTCAGGTAATCTCATCGTCAGCAATTTACCATTAACAATTCATCATCAGCAATTCACCGTCAACAATTCACTGTCAACAATTCATTGTCGTAACATATTCATCATGTATATAATTCACCACCAGCAATTCATCACTGTGGTATATTCACCGTGTATACCTTTTTTATGCATTCAACAAAATCTCTGCACTTTTTCTTTTTTAGGTACTCTTGACCACTTAAATATTGAAAAGTGTATATATGGTGAATATACCACAGCGATGAATTGCTGGAGGTGAATTGTATACGCAATAAATATGTCACGATGATGAATTGTTGTGGTGAATTGTTAGGCGATGAATTTTCCTAGAAGCTACATAGGTGTTGCATTTCTGTTTTTACGTAACGAAGTATAATAAGGTGCAACATCTTTGTCTTTATATAGCAAAATAGAACAAGATATTACATCTTTTCCTTTATATAGTGGATTACAACAAGATACCACCTCTCTATCTATATATAGTGAATTACAACAAAATGAGTAAACGTACATCTAGACCAGAAGTCCTTTGGCTAAGCAGCCATGTGTAGGGGTATCACATCCATCAATGTCATTTGGGCGTTGAACATGGTCCAAACGTATCTCCGATGGTTTGAACTTTGGCGGATGATTTTTTTATCACATACCATCATCCTAATCAATTGTCCTCAACCAATTGAACTACAACCTTGGGTAAAACCAATATTCTCATTTAAAAGGCTGTAAATTTTTTACCTCAAGGTCAAGAATTAGTTTGTAGACCATCATTGACCTTTAAGTTGTTGAGATGGTTATGGTTGTTCCTCTAACATTTAGGAAATTTCAGCATATATTTTAGTTCACTAAAGATTTAGGATGTATGCATAATTTTATGATAGTGTGGTGTGATCATTTAGTTTATATGTCAAACTATTTGAAGATTTTATTTTATTATTGTGTATCAAATATAGCGGAATTAGTGAGCAATTAAAGGTTCATGTAAAGGTTATTTTTGAAAATGTGAGCTTTTCTGACTGTTTTTTAATTAGCTCTATGCATATTTTATTCTATCATATTACTATTCAAAAGTATGATGTTAATCCAAACAATTATGGTTTGAAATGGCTTGTCAAACTACTAATAAACATTTGTATATGTTAACATGATCTGGTAATTGATGTATTTCATTACAAAATGATGTTGAACAATATTTAATAGTTCCTATCTTGATAGGGGTCTCATCATTCTATAATTGCATGTGCTTATTTTTCAAGTGTAACAATTTTACTTGACATTTGGAAAATCCTTAAAAAATTAAGGATGAAGATAATAATGGTTGGGTGCAGGGGGAAGATGATGATGACATTCCCTTGAATTTCCTATCAACATATCCCTTGCACCTCCTAAAGTTGAAAGTGTTAGTTCATCTTCTATATAACCAAAAAATTTGATGCAAGAAATTTTATAATTGAAAAGATCTAATTGAATATTTTTCAATAGATAATTTGACACTTCCTTTTCTTTAGTTTTGTTCTTTGATAGAATGCAGATCTCTTTCAATTTTTATTCTTAGTTTAAAAAAGATTTAACTTAAGGTTTGCATTTTTGTAGCAAAATGATTTTACGAATTAGATATAAAACCATATATATATATATATATATATATATATAGAGAGAGAGAGAGAGAGAGAGATTTTAAACTATGAATCATATTTAAACTTTTTTTTTTTTGTTTTAGTTTTTTGGAGCAGGTACTAAATATTTTGATGTCTTGCAGTTTTTTCTTTTAGATAGAATTACATCCACTCAATTTTATTACATTCAAACTACATATTCTGTGTCCAAATCTTTGTCTTCCCACAAACCCTAATCATTGATTCATATTGAACAAAAATTACATTAGATCTAGAATTATTTATAAAAATGAAGGACTAAAATAGAAACCATTTATAAATCATTACACAAATATTTACACTCTCCTTGAGAACCTAAAGCCTATTTTTAACTAACACATCACCAACCTTTATTGTTACAACAACCTACATCTCCATCTTGGGTCACACATGAGAAACTTATTCCATATTATTTTTTACTTCGCTTATGAATTGACTTAAATAAAATTTTAAATATGTTTTAATTGCTATGTTTTCCACTTTTTTAGCATTTATAGTTAGAAGAGAGAGCTTAGAAAAAGGTGCCATAATTTGTCAAAAATATAGAAGATGTAGTCACACCACCACAAGACATATGAGACGCATATAACCATGGTTTATTGGATATAAACATGCAAAAAAAAGACATCAATCCATGCACTCTAATCTCTATTAGAGCTATAGTAGACTATTAAAAACCAAGATGTAACATATATAATATTATCTTCATCTATTTAAATTCTAACTATTGAATACCCTCCCACATGCAAAAGTCAATCATACTATCTACCTTATTCTCTTATTTACACATTATCTTTCTAATGCTCCTTTAATTTTGACTTAATATATCTTTCATTAATAAATTTAAAAGTTGTTTAAATTTTTATTTATTATTTTTAGAGTAGATTAATAATTAAAAGTATCTGATAATTGATAAGTAGGAAGTATTTTCCATAGCATGTCAAATTATGATATTGCTATCAGGATTCAACCGTGTAGTTTTTCGAGTCAATGAGTTTGACTCCAAAAATTACACGGTTGAATCCTGATAGCAATATCATAATAGGATAATTGTTATATTTTAATTTTACTTTGATGGGGTATTTTATATAGAAAGGTGGTGCATTTAAGATACAATACTTATTTAGTAAATCAATAAAGTTTTAAAATTTATTTAAATTTATTTAAATTTATGATTATATATAAAGGCAACTATATTGAATTGGGAGACAAAAAAGAGTTTGAATGAGAAAAATTGCAAATAATGTGATCATGTAATAATAAACATGCACATATTATGGCATGGTAAACACTAATTCATGACACAAGCATGTATATAACATATCCACATTATTGTTTACATAAAGAAAATAAGCTTCCAACCAAACCCGCCACCCCCCAAAGAAAAAACTATATTTTCTATCACAACCAAGTGTTCCATTAGAGAAAAATGTGATTGTGTACCTAATATTGAAGGGAGTTACCAAGTTTTAGCAAATTTTATCATCCAATTTTGCATCACAAGAGACGTAAGAGAACAACATTTCCTCTTTTTTAATCAAATCTTGTTTATATTTTAATAAATTTCAAAAGTTTTTAGATATTTTACTGACTCCTCTAAACCATGTTATTAATCTAAATTTAGATGAGGATATGCCTCAAGAGAACCCTCCACCATATTAAATCTCCTCTAGCATGTCCAAGAAGCCCTAGAGAAAGTCAAGAGGAGTTATTAGTGAATTTATAATAAAATAAAATTCAAATGAGTAATTAGGTTCAACATTAAACCAATCCATTCAAACCCTACCATGCATCCTATGCTTCATCAATGGAAGAAATGATAAATCAAATTTACTTAGTGATGAGTCAAATCAATCAATTTAGAAAAACCACAAAGATGCATGCAAGAAATTTTATGGGACAAATTTATCATATTATAAGGTTCAAGATAAAAAGAAATAACAAAAGGACAAATTTGTGGTCTTTTCACCAATCCAAAAAATAATGCACCCATTATTGTGATGTCAAAGAGATTCTCCATCCATTATTAAAGTGTAATCATGATGACATAAAAATATAATTTTTGGGATAGGTGGTGGATGGTCTTTGACCAACCTCCTTGTAACAACCATTAGGCGCCTCTATATTACTTGATAAAACTTTATTGTGAGTTTTAGGGTAGATGCAAAGGCTCTACCCAAGATAGATTGAGAGGTCATTGGGTAGAAAATTGACAATGAGGACCACTAGCTCAAAAATCTATTCGTCATGTGACAATGCCTTTATTTTTATAGGAGACTATGGAGGTGTAGAATCTTCATGCAATTTCTAGCCTCATAGTCACCCTTTAATAAAACATGACACGCAAATATCCTAGTCTCATGGTGTAGTAGATGATCATGTAGCAAGACCATTAAGTTCAACTAATGTGGCATCCCACTTGTATTATAGCTACTATCAATTATTCTCTAGATGAGGCAATGATCACATGGTGGAGAGGTGGTCACCTCCCACAAGTGTAGTCACTATCATTGTACATATTATAATGGAAGCTTATAGGATGATTGAACAATATAGGGTGGTGAATTACATAATATGATAATCACCGGTGAGCTAATACATGATTTTTTTGGAAACCACCAATGTATTTTGATATAAATTTATAACATATATTTTATACTTTTTATTTGAAATTTTACCATGCAAATTAATTTTTTATTTCATTTAATTATAAATATGAAATTATTATATATTTCAAGGTTTAGAATCATAGGGTGGTATACCAGTCACCCAATAAAATTTTATAGTATCATATGTGTTAGAGGTAATTTTTTTATAAATAATAGTTAATAAGTAGTTAGTATATATAAAAAGATATTACATTCAATTTTAAAATGTATTTTTTTATTGAACAGGTGGATATTACACCATCATCCAACATGCTTGTTGGTAGTGACAACTACCACATTAGATTTACTAAGGTATAATGGAACACATCTTATTTTTTATCCTACAAAATTTAATTTTAATGTGTATGTGTACCTAATTTTTTTCTAGTTAAATATACTATTATTCGCGAAGTTGATGAGTTTAATTGTCATCCCTCTTGGTATACAAGAAAAATTGGATGGAAATTTTGCTACTACTATCTCACCATCAATGTCTCTAACATAGGTATGAGTATGAAAATACATATTTAGTTATGATCATTTTCTCTAGAAATTGATATCATTATATATTTGCAAGTAATTGATACATATTGCTATGAATATGCTATAGATTGATGCAAGCAACCCAATTTGAGGGCATGCCTCTCTTAATGATGCTAACCATCAAAAGAACAACTACTAGACTACCAATTTGTTGTAACTATGTTTATTATTTTTTGGTCATTTTAAAATAATATTTTACTTTATAGAGTTTGGAATAGGAGATAATTTTTTAAATTGTATATAATTTGTTATAACATATTGAGGAGTGTAGGAGATCAAAATAGTGCAAGACCCCAACTAATTCAAATGTTCAAGGTTCACACTCTAGTCAAGAAAAGGGAAATTGAATGTTTAAGCCACATTCTTTGTTACATAAAGCAAGATATTTTGTATGCTTATATGGCACATTCAAAACAATTATTTATATTGATGATAATTTATAGTCTAAGAGACAATTTTGGCCTCATGGCATTGGATTACATTATGTATGGCTTCATGAACCTAGTGAGATGAATCTATTATAATGCTACAAAATCCCTAAAGAATCAATGCCATTCAAAGACCTACATGATTATTGATTAGTGTAATTTAAAGACCTATGATTATTGATTAACATTGGTAATTTGAATGATGTGATTTATAGTATTTATATTTTGATGTAGAAAAGAACAATGATTTTGAGATCCACATGACATATCCAAATCACTAAATGGAAGAAGGTAAAGAATCTTTGGTTTGTAAGTTGTAAGTCTTTGTATGGTCTCTAATTAATCTCCTAAGATTTGGTATAAAAAATCCGATTCTTTTGTCCTGGTTTTATTTATTTATTTAGAGATCAAAATGGGGTCACTAAATTTATTATAAGATGGATGATGATCAATTCCTTATTATTTCACTATACATTGATAACATAGTTTGTGAAAAATAATAAGGATGTGATTTGTGACTTGAAGTCTTAGATTTCATTATAATTTGAGATGAAGGACTTAGGGGCTTCTAGATATATTTTGGACATCAAAATTAGAAGAGATGGATCAAAAAAATAAAATTGGTTAGGCTAGAGTAAGTATGTGAACTTAGTGTTGAAAAGATTTAGTATGACAACTTATAGACCATTATGTTGCTATCTCAATGGGAAACAAATTGTATAGGTCAATGTTCAAATTCATCTAGTGAGATGGAGAACATGGCTCTAGTACCTTATGCTAGTGTTTCTTGGAGTTTTATGTATGCTACATGCTATATACTAGACCAAACATTGCCCAAATTGTGAGATTCTTGAACACTTTTATGATTAATCTTGGATGAGATCATTGGGATGTAGTTAGAGGGTCTTTAAATGTTTTTAGGGTACCTCAAAGTATTCTATTTTTTATCATGGTGATTTTATAAAAAAGTATCACTTAGTGAATATCCATTGATTTGAGATTTAGATTGGGCAAGAGATGTTAATAACAAAAGATTCACTGATGGCTATGTGTTTAATTTATTTGGTGGTGTTATTAGTTGAATGAACAAGTGATAGTTTGTGGTCACTTTTTCCACTAAAAATTCTAAGTATATAGTAGTTACTCATGGCTATAACAAGGCTATATGGATTAATATATTACTCCAGATGTGTGGATAAGTGACCATAGAGCTATCAAAGTTCTTTGTGATACTCCTACATCTAGAAAATAATTCAAATTTCATGTGAGGTGGATTATATTATTGTCCAATACCATTTTATCAATGACCTATTAGAGAAGATGGGAGGGTGATGATGGAGAAATTTGACAATTTATAGAATGTTGTAATTGCATTAATGAAGCCAATGAACATAGAGAAGCTTAGGTGGCGTTGTGAGTATATGGGCCTCTCAACCCCTAGTAATTAGTTGATAACATTAGTACTCCCTTTTCTCTTGTAATATATTTTTGAAAATAGGATAATGTTAGGGAAGGTGTCTTAACCTTACATGGACTAATGTTAAGAACTCAAAAAATATAATTTTTTGGCTATAGAACATAAAACTTCAAATTTTTCAAGTGTAGAGGTCATTTTTGGCCCTAAAATTTGTTAAAAGTTAGGTTTTAACTAGTAAAAATAATTCTCTTTGAGCTTTATAATTTTAAAAAATGGGCTCATTAAATTTCCTAGATCAAAATTTATGGCCTTCAATAGTTAGGCCTCCCACATAAAAAGTGTAAGAATATATATGACACACAAAGAGAGTTGTCAAAGGGAACTTTACATTTGTTGACCAACATATGACACACGTTATGACATGTCATAAGTCATCTAAAAGGGAGATAATAGAGCCAAAAGAAGTGCCCAAATTGGTTAGAAGATTCTTATGAGCTTATGACAGATGGAAGGAATATACTATTTTTAGCATGTGGATTCATCTTGGTAATTAGGCATTGGATTTTTAATGAGGGGTTTAGATGCCATATTTTGGATGGTCTCATGGTTTCCTAATTATTTTGGAGGAATTTTTGTTTTATAAAGGCTAAATGAAAAATAAAATTGGAAACATTAATAGACTTGAAGATCATTATTGTTGAATATTTAGTGACGAATACAATAAATATACCTTTTGGTAGGTTTCTTTGATTTAATTCATTGATCAATTGTTTATCTTAGGAAATATATAAGGTGAAACAAGGAGAAAGATAAAAGTGTTGAACTTGGCATTTTCATATTGAAGGGATTATCTTGTTAGTATATTATGGAACTTCTAACATGACAAGGTGGACCTCTCCCCATTGATAAAATGGTCAAACTAATTTTTATCTAGGACATGCTTATGTCTACACCACAACAATAAAGATTTGAGTTCTATCATATCTACATTTGACTTTTTTTCATTTATCATCAACACTTATTGGAAGGCTAACCAATGATTATATGCAAGTCTCAATTTAAATATTACTACATTGGATTGAGCTAAATTTATATGTATTCTATGTACCTAAAGGTTCGTGTCCTAATGATGGCATAAAACATAAATACTTCAACACAAATTACATATGTCAAATTTCATTATAAATCCTAATGTGAATCTTAGTGAAATGTTAGAATGCATTTGGGATTCCAAGAGAGATGTTTGGAATTATATTGAATCATTTATTTATTTATTTACATTTCTATTGCACAAATGAAGTGAGATATACTGTGAACACCAAATATGCAAAAAGCTAAAGCAAGATCAACAAACACTAGTTAATCATGTTAGAAACACAAATTAAGAATTCCCTATGAAATTCTTAGCTAAATCAAAATGAAAACATGAAAATGAGAGCATAACAAACCAAAGATAACATGCAATCAACTAAAAATAGCTAAACCTTCATCCCATAGGGGGATTGGTGCTTCTTTGATGTGGAAAGAGGCCCTTTCCCAATCCCTTTGATAAGCTCCAATGGTGTTGTTGATTCCAAGTGCATGAGTTGACTCCAATTGATGATAAAACTAGCTAAGATGTGATGAAAATAGATGAAAAATGTCCATTATAAGAATGCTTCAAGTTGTGGATCCATATTGTGTAGAGGAGACCTCTACTTATAGGACTCAAGGGTTGAAGAATGAGAGAAATTGGTGAATGTGGGATAAAATGGGAACCAATAGGAATGTGACACTTGTCACAATTCCATTGGATGAGGATGAAGCACATTTTGGGAAATGTGTAGAAGAAAGGAGGTGTAAGAGGAATAAATGAAAATGGTTGAGGATTTGAAAAGATGTAAGAAAAAATAAATGAAAGTGGTTGAGATGTAAGAGAATGTGGGTGAGGATGTAAGAGGATTGAATTCCCTTGTAAGAGACAAGATGGTGTGACACCCCTCCATTTTGTTATGTTTTTCTTGATAGCTCATATACTTTGTTAGACCTTATTTTATGTTATGGTTGTTCTATCACTGATAGTGGAGCGATGATAGACTAGATGGATGTGATGATACATTATATGTATGGTGATTATGTTTAATATGCTTTATGCTTGCATAGATGCTTAGTTGTGATGACATTGATATATATGCTTATTGTAGTTTAATTGATATATTATCTCGTTAGTTGATGTGACATTGTATTGGTGAAGAGAACTGTATTGCATCACTCGCTTGCAAGTTCCCTGTGATTTCTGTGATTCTCTCTTCATGGTGTGTATGAATTATTATTTGTACACATGTACAAATTTTGCTTTTGTTGTAGGTTTGCAAGTATAGGAAAACGGCTTCACCTAGTTCATAGGTCTGAGTGTGTCCACTAATCAATAGTAATGATTGGGAGATAGTAACTAGTTAACCTTGTCAAACCTTTACCCTAGCACAGTGTGTTATTAGTTCGTATGTTGATCATGTTCCTTATCCATGTTGGTCTTGGTATTTTATTTATCGTGCAAGTTTTTATTTGTAAGGATTAAATTATATGTTGTAATTAAGTATTTAATTAATGGGTATGTGCAAGATCATGATGGGCCAAAAAGTGGCAATATGATGGGTATTTGTAGGGTATGTGGCTGATGACTTTTTTTTAACCCAAAATTGATGAAATGAAAAGGGTTTTTAAAGGAGATTCTCAACTTTCCACCAGTATAAATTATGCTTTACTTTGAATTTAATAAATAATTATCATTCATTTCTATTTGAATTATGACTAAAGTCCGATTGATAGGATGATTGAAAAACATCTATAACTTTCAAACGGTATCACATTTTTGAATTCAAAACATGCATCACATTTTATGCTTCATATACTACTAGGATTAAAAAAATAAAATTGAATTTCATGAAGTTTTGACCAAGTTAAGGTGGTTAGACATATGAGTTTTATATTTTTAAAAGTTGTACTAAAAAATTCATAATTAATTATTTACTTGGAAAAAAATTACAAAAAATATGCATCACATTCGGACATGAGTCCTCTACTTATGTTTAAAATCTTATAAAAAATATTTTTATTTTATTGTGGTTAGGGTGGTCAATAGACACCTACTTATTTTTCCACGAAATTTAAGTACTCTGATTGAAATTTCAAATTTTCACTAAATAGATTTAAAATAAATAAATAAACCTAGTAGTTTAGAAACTACATTCAATTTTCTACACATTCTATTGTTACATATTTTTTAAATAATATAGATAACTTATTCAAATTTTTACGTCAAGTTGCCTAACTCTGATTTTTCTAATTTTTTTGCCACTTAAGGGCCTATTTTTTCCATGATGATCCTGCACATACCCTAATATGGAGATTTTATTATAAATTAATTAATTTAATTTAAGTTATATTATAAAGTAATTTTAATTATTAAATTAGTTGGGAATTAAAATAAATAATTTATTTAATTGTGAATTAGATTAAATAAATTGTTTTTAATTTTAAATGCATATTGGGAAAAGATCTCAGAAATATCTTGGTTTGTTAAAGAAAAGATATTTGTTGTGTGAACTGGAAGTTAGAAGGATTTGTTTTCTTATTATCTTAAAATTGATTTACGGAGAGATTGATTGAAATTGGGAAAGAAGAAGAAGTTGTTTTCACGGGAAAAAGAACAAAGATTTTTTGGGGAAAGAAAATAATTATTTTTGTTTTTTGAAGAAATTGTAGATCTTAGAAGCTTTCTAATAATTCTAGGAGTCTAGTTTGTTATATTCTTGGTTGTGGATTGTTTATGTTCTTTGGCAAGTGGCAATTGTTCTAGAGGAAGCTTTGGAAACATTGACAAATTGAGGTTACAAAGAAGCTCAACATCAATCCTCGAGGCAAGAATTCTTCTGGAACAGGCTCTTTAATCATTTTTGTGAATTTTGATTTGAAAGAGTTATTTAATTATTGTAATGCAAATTGGAAAAAATTAGAAGAGGTTTTCATTATTGTAGAAGCTTTTATTTTTAAAAGATTGTCGTGAAAATTGAACCTCTGTAGAAAACAATTTAGATCCTCTGTGTAAATTGATTAATTGAAACAGATTGATACAAAAGGAAATTATAGATCTCTGTAGAAAATTATCATTTTTTTTGGTTTCCCTATTTCTTTTAATTGTCTAGGAAAATGAAAATCTCTGATCTTTCCTGTAGAAAACTTCTTTTATAAAAATTTATTGCCCAACTTGAACCAATGCCTGGATTAATTTATATATAAATATACATATATATATATACATATATATTGAAATATATATGTACATATACATATATATTATATATAAATATTTTATTTTATTTAAAACACTATAAATTCCCTGTAGGAATTTTTATTTTGAAACAAAATTGTAAGAAATTGTTGTACGGCGAATTTATAACAATGATGAAATTAAATAAATTTAATTTTGTATTTTGGAGGCACTGGGGATTAAACCCCATCACCACCTCCATATTATGGTGGGGATGGGCCTGCTGTGGCAGCGCCCTCCACACATGTGTGGGGAAGGCGCTAACACAGACAGTGTCATCTCCCTTAATAAACTCTAATGCAGCCAGTTTGAGCGCTGTGATTTTCATACAATGGCTTCTTTAATGGTTATTTTATTGTATATAATATATTTATATATGTATATATATATAATATATAATATGCTTATTATTTATATGTATTTATATATTATGTATATATCATATATATATAAATATATATTTTTGGAAATTGTATTGTAATTATTTTTAAATGGAATTTGGGAAAAATATAATTAACTTTATAATTAAATAATATATATTTATATGTATATATATAATTATATTTAATTATATATATACATATTAAATATATTTATTTAATGTGAGAGTAATGCAATAAATATTTGCAAGCACGATTAATTAAACTAAAATGATTGATTATTTTATTGATGAATTTGAGTTAATCTTATGAGTAGTTGTGAACTGAAAGTAATCATTTAGTTTAAATTCATTGTTGACCTATAAATAGGAATTATGTTTAAATGGTGTATTTTAGATATGTGATATTGATTGTTTTGGATTTAGGAAATCCAAATAGTAGTGCTTCTAATTACCTGAGATTGTTTATTTTAATTTCTAGTATTTATGTAATTGGGCACTGTGGGGAATATTTGTTGTAGAGAAAATATAAGTCTTCCAGATTATAATTGTGACAGGGTTGTTATTTCTGTTAGTAACCTTGAGATTTCCTTGGGTAGTGCATGTAGTTGGATTCAGTATTGGACATCCGTAGGGATGTGTTATCTCTTTTGTTATGCTATTATTAGTTTGTGCACTATCTACCCTTGGGTGTAGAATGAGTTATTGTGTTGTCAATAGGGGAGTGGCTTTCAATGGGGGCTAGGACACAAAGTGGTCCTAGGATAACTCGTGTGGAAGTCAGTGTAATTAGTGGAAATTAAATAAACTACATTAGGGTAATGGGTAGTTAACATATTTAACTTGATAATTAGCCTTGCTCATTGGCTCAAGGGCTTGTGTTAGACTTGAGATGAGTTGGGAAGGCTTGGAATGGCAAGATCGTTATCTTATCTTCTCAAAAGATAATTGATTTCGTACTGGTGTGCATGTGGGGTCAGAGTTCATATGAAGTTACTAGGATAACCCAAGATGGGGGTCAGGACCTAGGAAGATCTTCTTAGGATAACCAATGCAACCTTTGTGATGACACTCCTCCTATGACAACAGTCGATTTTCGTTGTACAGTGATTGTTCTTGATTCAGTGATTCTGGAAGTAATGTGACATTTTGTTTGTGTTTACTAGTACTGTGTTATCTTGTATATTGCTTGTGTCTAGAGGTAATAGGTTTGTATTGGTTACCTTTTACTATCTCCTAGCATGAAGGTTGGGCCTACGGGTACCATATGGTTGGGTGGCGTGCACCTTACACTATTGAGCTTTCTCTTCCTATTCATGATGGCAAGATCTTCTTGTTTGAGGAGCTCGTGTGGTTCTATGGATTTGTACTTCTCTTTATTCATTGTAACTATGGGACACTATGTAATTGTAATCCTCATTTGTATCAAGGAGAACCCTTGTGATGTAATTGTAACATTATGTATGATTTATTCATTGTTGGATTAAATGGTATATTTGGTGTTATGTGGTGTTGTATCTGTGGAAATATGTTCATTACATTTCTATGTGTTAGACTTATTTTGCAATGAATTAATACTTTGATGTATATTGTATCTTGAGTTAACTCCATATACTATGTTTTAGCATAATTGTGTAAGTTTTGAAATTCACATGTAGGCATGTTGCGTGGCCTAGAGGATGTATGTGTTGGAGTATTTTACTTCACTTGTCATTGTTAGTTCTTTTTAAGGAAAAAAAAATTAGTTGTGCTTCTACAGTGTTACATCATCCTGTAGGTTGTGGGACGAGGCTTTACAAATGGCATGTAAGAAGAAATAAATTCCTTTGTAAGAAGTATTTATGAATGTGTATGAGGCTTTTCAAAACCTTTAGAGGGAAAATGAATCAAGAGGTAGTTGAGAGGAATATTCCTTTGAATATGTCTTTGTGAGGATAAATAGAGGAATTAGATAATTAAAAGAAATTAGTTTCATGTGCATCCTGGTTAGTTGACCATGGGTTGATTTAACTCTTAAGGAGTTAAAAGCTGGAGGGTTTATTAATGACGATTAGAAAGTGATTTAGGTTAATTAATTCATAATTAATTAGCTTGAATGGGTTAGGGATTGTGACATTTGATTTATTTTATTTAATCAAATGAGAGGGCTTTAGGAGGACTTAATCAAATGATTTGATTTAATTAAATATAATGAACATTAGTGAGAAGAAAGGTGAATTAATCTAATAAATTTTTTTATTTTTATTAATAGCTAAATTTGCTAAATTTAACTAAATAATGTTGACTATTTAATTAATTGGTTAGTTTGAGCTGATTTAGGAAGAAATGGTGTTAATTAATCAGAATCAGATGCATAGTATCAATCAGGACTTTTTAAGAGCCTACATTTTCCCCCTCTTTGAAGAAAGGTACCTGTTGAGTTGGTTCAAAGAATAACACTGTCGAGATCAAAATTCTTTTTTTTAGATGCCCCATTGTTGCCCCAACAGAAGAAATTACACTACTACACTATCCCCTCAAGAGATCGAGTGAAATTTTTGATTTTAGGTCGAGCTCACGACAAAGAGGTTCAAGATGGTGAAATGAGAAGGTTAGACTAACATATCTATATTATGATGATGATGCAAATGAGATGGTTTTAAGATGCTTAGAATATCAAATCTATATTACCCAACTTAATTGATGATGTAATACATGTGAGATGGATGGTGTTTCCTATTATGATGATATGTATGAGTATACTGACATTTTGTGGATGTAGGATGGATGCATTGATGTTTTGGTGAATGTCATGATACCATGTTAGCATGAAAGAGGATAGAAGAATGAGAGCGATCAACCCTTGATTCTAAGAAGATATAGAAGTCCAACAAGTCTATGAGTCGTCTATACTTTATTAGAGAGGAGATGAGTGATGATGATGTTTTACTTATCCAAGGACTGGGACATAAAGGGCACAAATTTCCCTATGTTTGATAACACACATAGATACAATGCATCAAGATACAAACAACCAGGATGGCGTTGTATCTAGTGCGATGGACTTTGACTCCGCAAACAGATAGGAGTATCCTTGTTCACAACCGGCATACAAAACCTTGTTAGGATGTACTTTAGAAATTTCAAACACCTTGGACCAAAACACGAAAAATGCATAACCTAACAATGTAATAGTCAAAAAGATATCCAAAACACCCTCCCTACACACCAAAAAAAATAGCATGACCAAGGTTATATTACAAGAATATCCAACAAGCATAGCATAAAAAAGATAATGATCAATGCCCCATTTCTTTCTCTCTAAATCATTTTGTTTAGACATTATCGAGAGGTCATTGGAATTAGCACAATAAGATAAATCAAAAGAAAAGATCAAGTAAACAAACAAGATAATATTTTGCATACCTCTAGCCAAGAGTAAACTATGGTGATGCCTAATGTTGATGTCCATTGTAGGAAGGATGCATCCTAGGACATGATGTTATCAGGCGATTTTGGGATTAATTGGATGATAGGCTATTGATACCAAGAGTTGACCAACTTGTTTACCTACTGACCTAGACTTAAGACCCTAATGTTTGAGTTTTCACTTTCAATTTGTTGTACTTGTTTCTGCTTGTTTTACCAAAGGTTGAAAGTGATGACTAATTTATTGTGAGTGGATGTTTATTGTGGGTGAAAGTGAAATGGGATGGATGATTTTGGGTTTTTTGAATATTTTTGGTATTTTGAAATGTTCTGAGGTTGTTTTTGAGATGCTTAAATACAAATGTTTTGATTTTCAAATTTTCCAATATTTTTCTATTTTTTGAGATTTCAAAGAAGAACCTAACCTAAGGACCTATCCTAGGGGCCTCGGGGGTTGATCAAAGATTAGCCTTGCCTATGTTATACATGTAGAGACCATGTCATTTGACTGACACAAACTTGTTTATTGACGACATATGAACATGTATGAATTGCCAGTTTACTATGGCAGACTCCTAAAGGATTAATCTAATGTCTCATGGGTTGATCAATGATTAGCCTTGCCTACGTTCAAGCTCAAAGACGACGTAGTTCGACAACCATATTTTTTTTTACTTTTTCTGACTTTTTGAGCTATTTTAGGATTTTTTTTATATGTTTTGAATGTTTTTGGATTTTTTGATGTTTTAAGGATTTCAAGAATATATGTGAATCTAATTTGATGTACGTATAAGGACATGCCCCCAACATGATGCAATAAAATACCCTGATATAGGCAAGAAAAATTGACCTTAGGAATGTGCCAAGTAGTACTAAAGGGGAACATGATACTGACACAAGATCAAGCTATGATGTAGATGCGGATGGGTGGTGAACAAAATATGGAGTGTGATGGGTGAATGCGATGGAAAGTACAAGCCAAATAATTGATGGTGGATAGAAAGTGCTTATTTACACAAGACACCTGATTGCCAGGTTTTCACCAAGGTACTTTCCCAAAGTACCACCGAAGTGGTTTTCACTAGAGGATGATTTTTTTCTTTACTATTTTCATTCCTTTTTTATTTTTTTTGGATTTTTTTTATTTTTTTATTTTTTTTATTTTTGGATTTATACCTAGAAAGCTTAGGCATAAATTTTTTTGAGGTGGGAGCTATTGATGGGCTCCTATAGAGGCTCCCCTTCTAGTGTTTACAACTAATATGCTCCTAACTTGTAGCTTGTTGTGATGATGAAGGGTCCCAACTAGTTAGGTTCAAACTTACCTTTGATATTTGGATTAAGCATATTCTTCTGATTTTCCTTCAACACCAGCTCTCCGACTTGGAAGGACCAACTCTTGATCTTCTTATTACAGCTCCTTTTGAGACGGTTCTAATAAACCTGCGGGTGGTTCAAAGCATCCATGCACTGCTCGTCCAGTAACTCTAGCTCGTTTAACTGTGACACTCTATATTCTTCATTAGTAATAAGATTTTGCAGTGATATTCTCAAGAATGGGAGCTCGATATCAATGGGAAGGATGGCTTATGATTCATAGACCAAGGAGAAATGGGTTGCACCTATAAGTGTGCAGATACTCATTCAAGAGGCCCATAGGGTAGGGTTCAACTATAGGTGCTAGTCACGACTAGCTTCATTGACCATCTTCTTTAGGATTTTTAGGATGGTCTTATTGGAAACCTCAGCCTGGTCATTACCTTGAGGGTAATATGGGGTAGAGAAGTGATGTTAGATATTTAATTTTTGGCATAGCTCATGCACATCCTGGTTTTTGAAGGGTGTTCCATTATCTAAGATAAGGGCTTGTGGAACACCATAATGGAAAATTAGGTAGTTCAGGATGAATTTAGAGATTTGCTTCCCTGTGATATAGGTCATGGGAATGGATTCTACCCACTTTGTGAAATACTTTTTGGCAGTGATAATGAACTTGTGTCCATTAGATGAGGTGGGAGTGATTTTTCTAATGACATCAAGCCCCCATTGTGAAAAGGGCCAAGGTGTTACAATCAGCTGAAGCTCTTGAGTTGGTACATGGAAAAAGGTCCCCATGCTATTGGAATTGCATACACTTTTGAACATAGTTATGGGCTTCTTTCTCCATAGTTGGCCAATAGTACCCAGTCCTCAACAGTTTCTTGGCCAAGGTCATACCATTAGAATGTGAACCACAAATAATGTAGTGTACCTCTATTAAAGCAGTCAAAGCTTCCTCAGGGTTAAGGCATCGCAAGAGGGTTCCTTTGATACTCCTACAATAAAGGGTGTCACCTAAGATGACAAAGCGGGATGAATTTTTAATAAAGGCTCTTTTAAGATTTGGGGTGATGTCGGTGGGGAGGACTCCTATTTTCAGGTAAGTCAATATTTCATGGTATCAAGGATCACCAGGACCAACGATTTTGCATATGAACTCATATTTTGGTACCTTAAAAGCTAGTATGAGAAGCTGCTCTACAAGAAATTCATGTTTAGGGATATTTCATGTGATATCCAACAATGATCTGATTGTAGCCATAGCATCAGTTGATTTGTCTTTTACCCTCGATATCTACTCAAATGTTACGTCGATGAAGAATACTTGAGATCTTCCACGAGCTTCTTATAGTACGGGGTAGGTTTGTCATCCTTAGTTTGGTATTCATTGTTGACTTGGTTGATAATCAGTTGTGAGTCCCCATAGACCTTGAGTGCCATGACCTACCATTGTACTACAATCTAAAGTCCTATGACAAGAGCCTCGTACTTTGCAATGTTATTGGTGCAAGGGAAAGATAACCTGTATGACTTCGGAATACAATCCCCTTGTGGTGTGATGAAGAGGACTCCTACTCCTAACCCATGTTGTGTGAATGATCCATCAAAATATACCTTCCAATGGTCTGTGACATTCAAGTTGAAGATTGATTCATCTAGAAATTTTGATACTAATGGGTTCTCTGAATATATAGGTGCTTCGTCCAATTGATCTGCAATTACCTATCCCTTGATGGATTTTCACTCCACATATTCACTATCATAAATTACATCAATATCATGACCCACTTATCCATTCATCTTGTGAGTGTTGCTTTAGAAAGCAAATAATTTAGGGGGTCTATCTTGGTGATGACCTTTACTTCATGAGCCAACATGTAGCTATGAGGTAAACACTACTACGAGGCAAGCCTTCTCAATGAATAGGTAGTTTAGCTCGTGTCCCACCAAGGTTCTACTGATATAGTGAATGACTCTTTCTTTCCCTATTTCATTGTGTTGTGCTAGAAGAGCACTAAGGGTTGTCGTTGTAGCTGATATGTAGAGGATTAGTGGTTTGTTCTAGATTGGTGGCATGAGGGTTGGTGGTGTTAGCAAGTATTCTTTGATTTGATTGAATGCCTAATCACATTTCTCGTCCCATTTGTGTGCTAACCCTTATGGAGTAGATGAGATTATGGGATGGTTTTGTTTGCCAACTATGCTATGAATATGTGGATTGTTTGAATCCTTCCCTGCAAACCCCTCAACTGTTTCAATTATTGTGGTGCTTCCATGTCGAGAATTGCTTTGGCTTTTGTAGGATCTATCTCGATTCTCCTCATTGATACAATATACCCTAGAAGCTTTACTGATGTGATGCCAAAGACACATTTCTTAGGATTGAGTCATACCTTATATTCTTCTAGTCTATCAAAGATTGGGCCCAGTGTTGATATGTGATCTTGACACTTTCTTGATTTGGCTTGTATGTTGTCCACATAGTCCTCTATAGATTTGTGGATCATGTCATGAAAAATCAATGTCATAGCCCTTTGGTATGTAGCTCCGACATTCTTCAACCCAAATGGCATCATGTTCCAACAGTAAGTGCCTCATGGACAAGTGAAGGTTGTCTTATGTTGATCCTCCTTTGGTATCATAATATGATTGTATCTTGAAAACCCGTCCATCAACGATAGCATTTTGTGCCTGGTCGTCAGATCTATAATCATGTCTATGTTAGGAAGAGGGAAATCATCCTTAGGGCATGCTTTGTTCAAGTCCTTGAAGTCAATGCAGATTCGAATGCCCCTAGCAGGATTGGAAATAGGTACAAGGTTGGAAACCCATTCGGGATAATCAATGGGTCATATGAAGCCAGCGTCAAGGAGTTTTTATAGTTCAAGATTGACCAATAAAGTGATCTATGGATGCATCTTCCTCAATTTCTATCTTACGGGTTTCTCCTCTGGATAGACTACTAGATGATAGACTACTACCTTTGGATCAAGGCATGGCATGTTGTCATATGTCCACAAAAAATTCACTTTCCTTTCCTTCAGAAATGCAACTATATTTTCTTGTTCTTTGGTCAAAAGTGACTCAACATAGAAAGTGATGTGTGGGGTTTTTCAGTTCCCAAATTCACTAGGTTGCATTTTTTTGCTAGTACTGCTACTTTTTCTTAATGGATGGCACTTTGGGAAAGATTGAATCCCTCATCCTTTGGTTCCTTAGAGAGGTTTTCACCATTGGTTATGTCCTTTATTTTTACTATTTTTTTATTAGAAAGTGCCACAGTGTGGTTTTCACTTAAATATCTAGATGTTATTCTTAGATTTTATATTTTATGACTAAGAGATTCAATCATTTCCCCATAGTATGCATGTGTGTCAAACTCTATGTCAAACCCTACTTTGTGATCGCCATACGGTAGCTCATCCCTTAGTCCCATGAATTTTGAGAGAGCCTCATTGTTTTCAAACATATCTAAGATTGGTGGTCCTCATTGGTCACAATTGATGACTTGGGGGTAAATCAGTTTTAGTTTAGTGGCTTGGGTATATAACTTGAAAGACATGGTGGTGATCATAAAGAGAGAGGAGTCCTCAAATAACATGGGTAAATCAGAGATGGGGTCCTCAAAGGGACTACTAAGTGACACGGGTATCGACGGGGAAGCTTTGACTATTTTAACCATAGCACCTTTGCCAAGTATGGTTATCTTCGCAGGGGTACATCTGAGGCCAAGATTCTTAAGGTGCTTCTCAGGAATGATAGGTTCTAACAGGCCATTGTCATTTTGCTTGAGCTTCTCATTCTTTTTGTATTCCCAACCAAACATTAACTATAGACCCTTGTTGTTTCCTCCATGGGAAGTTTAGGTACGAGTCTTTCATCATGGTACAACATGCTTGATACATCCTTTTCATCTACCACTTCTTTGCTTAGGTTTCCCCATTTTCTGAAGGTGGTAGGTTCTACTTTGAGGGTCTAAGATGTTGTGTTGATTGGCTATGGTTTTCCATGAGATCTAGGAGATTGAGGTAACTCTCCCACCACAAAGGCACTCTTTTTCATTTTATAGTCCCCACACCCATTATCTTGGATAACAACCTTAACATCTGGGATGTTCTAAATGGTAGGTGTCTTTGTCTCAAAAGTGGAGGCTGAGAGGGATGGGTCAATATAAGGAGATGTGGGTCCCTCATCATTTTTTCAGGACTTGGGGGATCTTATAATACTTTGCCTCCAAATTTTTGCAATAATAAAAAGGTTTGGGGTCACCATGGATTGTGACTTTTTGATTTTGGTAAGGTAATTTGACACATTGATGGAATGTGGATGTGACAACTTGCATTCCATGGATCCATGGGTGCCCTAGGAGAATATTATAGGGGAGTTCAAGGTCAAGGACTTGGCATGTGGTCTCCATGATTGTTGGCCCCACTTGAATGGGGAGTTGAATGGTGCCCTAGGACACTCGTTCTTGATCATCATAGGCCTTGATTGTGATACCTTTTCCCTTTTCAATGAAATCTTCTAAAAAGAACAAATTCTTTATTAGTTGTAGAGTACAAATATTGAAAGTTGCACCTCCATCCACCAAGACTCTTTTAACCTTGTTCTTATGGACTAGAACTTCAACATGGAGTGTGCGGATATGAGATAGTTGGGTCGAAAGATCATGCTCAAAAAATGTGAGGAGATGTGGTCTAGTGATATGTCCAACCTGTTGGCAATCTCAAATTTTGCAAATTTGAGATGCCTATTTACAAACTCTTGCCTCTGCACTTCCAGAAGTGCACCTGTTGAACTTGCCTGAATGATCTACTATGAGAGGTCATAACTTGAAGCCCATTGATTTCCAAGCAAAATCCCTTTGTAGACACACTCATATGTCCTATGTGAACCTGCATGTCATTTTTCAGCTTCTCACGATGAGTTTTGATTGGGTTTCAAAAAGTGAAGCTGGAGGGTTTGTCACTGTTCACCTGTTGGCAAACGTTCAATCTTACAAAGTTGCCTCCTGTTTGATGTTGCATTTTGCAACTAGTTAATCTTCAAGAGAAAATGAATGTTGTTATGCATTCTCTATACCAAGATGAGCTCACAGGTCAATTTTTAGAGCTTCACAAGTTGATTTTCTATTTTTAATAGATCAAAACCAAATGGAATTTCTTTTGTTTGGCACTATAACCTTTCTGAGAGGCCAATTTTGAGCATTTGTAACTTTTGATGGATGATGATTGAAGGTATTTCCTCTTGCAAACATGCTCAGTGTACCAAATTGATCCATTGTGCCCAGTGGCAGCTCGCCAGGAGTTGATTTGATATTTTTGCAATATGGTGATCTGGTGAGTTTTAATTGGTTTTCAGCTTGCACAGTTTCAAAAAGTCTAAGAGGGAAACTTTGACAACGAATATTGTTTTCCTTGTGATTGATTTCCGTGATCCATCTTTTGCATTGTATTCTCAGGAGGAATGTCTACATGCCTGCAAGTTTTTATAGATTCATGAGGTCGTTTGACTAGTTTTCAGAGGTGATTCCAGATCCCACTTGGCCAGATTCACAATTTTCCAAATGTGCCTGAAAGTGAGGTTTAAAGAGGACCCAATTCATGTTTTCAATTTCTAATGCATTTAGAAGCTACCTAAAGTCAGTTTGAGCCTGAAAGTTGTGTGAAAACGAAAAAAAAATTAGCTGGGCCCACATGGGGACCTTGCATGCTTCACTCAGTTCTGAAGATCTAAGTGTTGCAGTGTTACAGTCAGGGCTAGACAAGTGATGACATAGGTCCAAGCATAGAGAGATCCAATTACCATAAGTTAATGTTGGTGTCTGTATCTATATGACAAGTAATCAAGGGTCGAGGAACCAATCTCAGGGTTTGAGGATCTATATATGGTCAACGACTGATAAATATGGCATTCATTGCAACAGTGAAGTTAATGAGAAAGTTTCTAGTGCATTTTCAAATGAATACATATCTTTTGATGAGGATGAGAATTATGTTGAATATTTTCACCATGGATATGAAATCATATGTAAATGAAAAATCAAGTTGTAAGGGTGAGTCATGTGTGAAGACTCCATTTGGAAATTGAGTTCAATCCCAAGTTGTACACCTTTGAGAGGAAATAGATAAGTACTAAGATTAGATGGAGGGATTTAAAGAAAATAGAGTGTAATATACATGGTACCAGCACAAAAGAGAATGCCCTAGCCAATACACAATGCACCAAGTGTATTTGTTAAAAGGACCAAATGAAGGCACAAATGCATTAAAGATTAGCACCATAGTTGTTGTTGAGAGGAAGTGGTGTTGTAACTAGCGTATGGGTATTCATCATTAGAGCTCGAGCTTGCCACAGTCACAGGGGATATAGGGAACACATAATTGATATTTTTTCTATGCTCTCTATGCTTATTGGTCTTCAAAGAATGTTTCTTTAAATCTGACTTCAAAAGACATTATGATGAGAAGATAGATATGCAAATAATGTTTGTTAAAAGGACCTTAGTAACTATAAAGAAAATGCAATCTACAGAGGGCAATAGAAAGTGAATTTTTAAGCTAAATAGAGGCAATCATGGCACGTGTTTTGAAGACCAGGGAAGCAGATGCATAAATGATGGTTGAAGCATGCACATAACAGTATGTTGAAAAGTCTTTAGAAACTTTCAAGCAATACAATGAATGAGAAGAGGATATGAAGGTGCAAACGGCCTGGGTCATGTTTGAGAAGGTATTCAAAGGGTCTTAGATTAGAAATACCATGTTAAGAGGGTGCAGCCTAGACAGGGCATGTAAATTTCAAAGGAATGCATACAAATATGATTCTATAAAATGCCCTACCCTGCAGCAAACACACTGGTTAAAATGGATTGATCTGCATAGAGTAGACACCATTGTCCAAGCAAATGAAGGCAGTGATATGCACCATGGATTTGATGAAAATTCATTAACAATTTTAAAATAAATGCTAATAAAGTCAGACAGTGCGCATTTGGACAGGGTACACCCATCCATCAAAACTTTTCTTTTGAATGTGGTACACCATTGTGTTGGAAATATGCTAAAAGTGAAATGATTTAAGAGGCTTTGAAGCTTTGGAGGAAGCCTAGAAAGGAAATGAAAAGGCCACACATCCAGGTAAGAGGGGGGTACACAACCATGAAGGCAGGGCTGCCACGCCACCATTGTATGTAGAATATGCACAAAATGTTAATGGGAGGATAGCGCACCACATACAAAATGGATTGTTGAAAATGCCTTAGAAATTCTCAGGAAAATGAGGTGAGCCCTAAAGAAGTTCAATGGAGGAGGCTGTATGTGCGCCGATCAAAGCATTCAACAAATCTTCAATAAATGCATATTGAAAGGTCACAAATCTTAGGAAAATCTAAATGAAATGCCACAGGGGCCAATGCAAAGAAGATTTGTTGAAAATATTGAAAGACTTTGATCTCATGGAATGTCATTTCGAAAGAAATGGGAAGCCATCAAAGTAGCAAATGGGGATTGTACAAACAAGAAGAGAACATTGATCTTATGGCAGACACAGTATTAACAAGGGCGCGCATCTTGTTGGCAAACTGCCTCTATTAATGCAGTCCCATTGAGCACCATCACACATACATACACATATAACAAAGTTGTTGGAAATGGCTATGAAAATCTCAGAGTGAATGTCTTGGCGCGACAATAAGAGAGTAGGTGCATTTATTAGGGCACAAAGGAGGCAGATCTCATTCCATCTGAAGGAGCTACTACAAGCCACGCACCAAATGGTTTGTTGAAGAAACTTTAGAAATTGTCAAGCAAAAGAAGCACCATCTCAGTCCAGAAGGAGATCACCTCTTGCTAAGTATACAGAAAAATGGATTTGATTAAAAGATTTTAAAGTTTTCAAGCAGCTGCAACTTTTGAAATTCTCATCCAAATAAAGGAAACACCATGAACATAAATTGCAGAGGGAAAAATGTTCAACATTGAATGAAAGCACACAACATATATATGGAATACATATGATAAAATCTTTAGGAATTCCAAATGAAAATTATTTTGCAGAGAATGACCACCATGCTTGCTACAGGAAACTAGCCTCCATGACTCCTGTGAAGGGAAATGCTCGAGAATGCAAACAGAAAAAAATTAGGTCACATTGTGTGAAAAGAGAAAGTTGGAACAAGATCAACGATGGAGAAAGGAGGAGCAAAACCCAGCCACATCCTAGCCGCACCCTGCCATATCGCAATCTGAACCTGCACGTCCTTTAATCATCACAAAATGGCGAGATTTCACCACGTGGCGTGGGCCCAAGTCAAGTCTTGTGGGTGAAACATTAGGAGAATGTAAGAAAAAGCATTTCCCGTGAGATTCTAATGTGGTGGGCCCAATGAAATATTTTGATGCTCGATAAAGTTTTTCATCAATTTTCATAAAGGTAAAATATGTTAGATGGTTGGAGACATTAAGAGACGAGTAAATAAAATTTGAGTTGCCCCGTAAATCTCTTGAAATATTTTCACTTTTGTAAAGTGAAATAACATAAGATGGAGCAAATATTTAAAGAGCACATGAATGGGTGAGAGTTAAATAAAAGATTAAAAAATCAGAGATGTTGGATGGGTAAAGTGTTTTGCCTTGATAAATATTTCAGGTGAAATATTTAAAGCTTTTGGCATATACGTGAAATTGCATTGGAGGGATATTTTATAGTGAATACGTGTTCATCATGTAAAGTGTTTTATTTACTAGAAAGTGAATAAAATAAGGTGCAGATAAAACAAATAGAAATAAAAGAATTTTATGGGGGCATATATTATTCACTTGATAAAGACGGATATTTTAAAAGGGTGCAAGGAGAATGTTTTACTTTGTAAAAGTAAAATATTTGCAACCAAAGCATTGCATAAAAGTTGAAACATAATTTTCACGGGAAAATAGATATTTTCCAGCTGCAGGTGAATTTGAAGATTCTCCACATGGGCGAATTTTCTATTATAGGACAACTAACAGCAAAGGAAAATGAAGAGGACAATTCAGTTACAAAGAGATGAGAGAGGTTTTGAGTAGCTTGTTGATCGACGGTGGATTGAGTTTCCAGATGGCATCTATGGATCATACTGATCTTAGGGCTACTTTTGTTTCTCTTTTATTCTTTTCTTCTCACATTTGTAAAAAAAGTATTAGGAGAGGTTGGGATTCCAATTTCTGAAAGCTCTACAAGTCAGGCAGAAGCTCTAGGTAGAACTGTATAGCTGGGAGAAATGTAATTGAGTCATTAAATCTGAAAGTTTCTATTATGAATTGTGTTCTCATGTTTATATTTAGTTGATAATTGTCTCCATTTATGAGATGTATTACTCTTTTTGATTCAATAATAAGATTATCTGAGTCTTTTCATGCACATTTGTTGCATTAGAGTGATATATGGTGTTGACTTCTATTATGAGAATAATGTAATTGCTTTAATGAAGCACAAGGTGCATTTATTATTGCCTTTTGATCATAGGATAGTGTAATTGCTTCAACATATGTGACAAGAATACTATGTTTTAGGTGGATTTATAAGAAGAGTTATCAGATAAAACTTTAGTGGTCTGGTTTTCATAATGTGATAACATTTGTAAGGATCTTCATAACATTTTCAACAATGTAGGATGAATGTTGGTTTTATGACTCCATAGCCCATTTTCTGGCACTGGTCAAGTATTATACTTTTGTTGTTTTCAGTTGGGTCCCTAATCTTCAAAATTAAAAACCATTTTAAATCCCTATGTGTTATAATGTTGTGGTTATCTCATGCTCCAAGTAGTTGATATTATTGATGAAAAGCCAATTCTATTCAGTATTATCCTATTATGTTGAGCTATTAAATGAGATTATCTGTTAAGCAATATTATGTTATGTAAGTGTTTCAGTTTGTTGATATTGCTAAAGGGATCACCCTCACGGGTTTTGAAAAGCCCGAAGTGTAGGAGGTTATTATTAAAATCCTCGTCAGTTGGTCCAGGTCCTCCGAGCTGCCCTTGATTGGAATTGGCAATTCCATAGGTAGATTAGGAGACAAACTTGGTCTATAGGAAAAAACACCAACAAAATGGCGACTCTATTAGGGAATGCACTCAGAAGTCTGGTTGCAGATTTTCTTATCAAAGAATCATTCCAGTCCTGAGCTATTATTTGTAATTGGAGGTTGAAAATTAGTGTGACATCTTATTTTCCCATCTGAGTCACCAACAAAATGGTGACTCTGTTGGGGAGAATTTGAGAAAATTCTCATTGAAGAATCCAGAAATAGAGTCATATCATTTGCATAGAGTCATATTATTGTTTTCCATTTTGAATTCAGTTCAAATCTTGAAGGATCTTAAGCCTAGAGAAAGTTAATTGTTGCAGTGAACCTGATTAATTTCAAGATTTTTGGTGCTCTGTTGGTGAAAGGAACTCAAAAATAAATTTACATGTGAAAGAACTTCTTGCTGTTTGAAGTTTAGTCCTCTAAGAAAAGAGGTGGCAACACTGTCAAGAAGAACCTGATGAAGAGGTGATTATAGTTCCAAATCTACAATATTTCCAAAAAATTTGCAGCAATGGCAATGTTTCCAGGTATTCTACATGTATTTGAACATCATAGAAAGAAATCTTGATTCCCTATTTAGTGATTTAGCATTACCTGAGGGAAAGAACAATGAATTTAAGTTTGCACACTTCCATTTACTGGATCTGTTGAATGTAATTGCAGTTCCGTTGAAATAATTTTGTCTAGTGCTCAAATCTTTGCTAATTTGGATGGTTAGAATATATTTGTACATCTTAAGGATTTCCATCCATTTGTACTGTCATACATTTCAAGAATAGGTTGTCATTAACCGTCATTGTAATCCTTCATATGGTCATGATTGTAATTATGCATAATTAGAGAGCCTTGAATTGTAATACCCATGGATCATCAAGGTAAAGTAGCCATACCTGTAAAGACCTTGGTTCGGCTTGTTAAGAAATGTCAAAAGTATGATGATCTTCAAGCATCTAATACCCAAAAGTGTAAGAACCCAAGAGTTAATGAACCTAGGTTCAGTCTTGAAAGAAGGCCTAAAGAGATGGATGAAAGACACAAGATGTTATCACAAGCCCAGTTAAGAAACCATCAAACTATGTCTACTTGTCAAGATGTTGCACCTTATATCAATTCATTTGATCCATTGTATGCTCAGTTAGATTTGTCATGGGTTGATTACAAAGTTCAAAGTATGCCAGCTCAAGTCTACAAGAAGATGCCTAGATTTGATGGATATAATGTTTGTGAAGGAAATGCACATGTCAAAAAAATTTCTAGCTCCATGGAGAAACATTCTTTTGAATATTAGGATATGTGGATGAGATTCTTTGTTAGATCCCTTGAAGCAAGAGCTTGGGATTGGTATTTGAGTTTTCCTGAGAAGTCATTTCCTTGTTGGGGTGAATTAGTGAATGCTTATAGAAAAGAGTTTGCAAGAGATCCTTATGACCTCCTTAGAAGGTTAAAGCAGATCAAGAAACAAGACGAAGAGTCAAGTGTTGATTTTAGTAATAGATTTGATGCTACCTTGTCACTAATCCCAGACAATTTCATACCTAGCACTTCATATTGTATTCATATGTATTTTGAAGCTTACGAAAAAGGATCTAGTGCATTGTTAAAAGAGTTTAAAATATTGAGTATGCAGATGGCTTACACAGTCTTGGACAGTATGGAGAAGCAGAGGAATGAATATATACAAAGATTGTTGTCTTCAATTGTCAATAAACATGCTGATGAAATCAACAAATGTGTGAATGTGAACAATCAGAGGTATTCAAACAAGTGCATAGTTGGGAAGGTAGAAGATGAAACATATGCATCATTTGATGAAGAGAAAGTTGTTAATGAAAAACTTAAAGAAGAAGTATACCAAACTGAGAATCAATAGTTGAGTCTTTCAAGTCAAGAACATGATGAAGGATATCAGTTGGACTTATTCTTTGAAGAAGAGAAGTGCAGTCAGCAATGTTGTAATACAGTTGACCATGTCAATCTTACAAGGGTTGAATGTAGCTTTGGTATAAATCTCCATGATAAAACATTTGAATTTGCTGACTTAGGGAATTCTCTTGAGAACATTAGTCTATTAGCTGCAAGTGATAGAGTATGTGATGAATTTCAGTTTGAAAGATAAACTACAAGCAATGAGGAAACTATTGATAGTTTTCAGTTTGATGGAGAAGATGTTTATGTCTACCCTCAAGAGGATGAAAAACTCAATGAAGACATTCAACTCAATGTTAAGATTGAAAATGACGTGGGTTGTTGTTATGACAACTCAGTGGTGAGTAAGGATGGACAAGCGGATGGTTTGTTCTCTATGACAAATTGTGACAATGTTCCTAACAATGTTGTTGACAATTCAATTTCCTATGATTGGGGAGACCCTGTTTATGATCAGCCCATTGAGTTTTCAGACTTTGATGATGATGATGTTTTGGCATACCCTATTTTACAATTTGATAATGTATCCAGTTATTGTGAAGGTCAAGAGGAGGAAATAGTTGAAGGAATATATCAGAACAATGATCTTTTAAGTTGTGAACAAATTTCAGATCTATTGACCACTGAATATGCATCTTTTGTTTTTTACAATGATGATGATCTTCATGGTGTAAGATATGATGCAAGTGAATTTGATTCTCCTTCAAATTATGAACTGACTGATTGTGATAATGATAATATGCATGAAGACAAGTAGTTACTTGATTGCAATGATGCAATGTATGATGATCGTGAAAGTGAGCATGCTGATGCATACTCAGAGATATGTTTTGATGAGTTTGAAGTAGCAGATGACTATGAGGATTGTGCATCTAATGATCCAAGTTTTGAAAACTTTGATGCAGATTTAAAAAAGTCTTTGTTTGTTGACTTGAATGAGCCTAGCCATGAGTTTTTTCATGTGGATGTAGAGGTTGATTTCAATGAGAAATCAAATTGTCTTTCTGAACCAAAATTGCTTGTTGAGCAAGCTTGTGATATTGAAAAGGTTGATACCTTATGTTCAGAAGATGACAATATGACAACAAATGATGATGAGTCAGAAATTTTTGATGACTCTCAATACTAGCATGATGAAGGGAAAGTACAAAGTGTGCTAATGCATGAGTGTATCTCTTTGAACACACTTGAAGATAGTTTGCATGATGAGCCAAATCTTTTGGCAAGTTCTTGTGATGGTATACATTTTGATGTGCAAACTAATGATCAGATTGATCATAACAGTTCCAGCCATGTAGCAGATTGTAAGTGCTATTTTTGTCAGCTGGAAGAAGTTTTCTTAGAATGTGGCAATGTGCAGAACATTGAAGAAGGTTTTTTTCAGCCTTAGAATGATTTGTATGATGAATTTGATAATTTCTTGCCACATAACTATTAGCATTTTGAAAGTATGTTTGAATTTCGAGTGCACAGTGACTATGAACATGTTGATGATGTGATGTATGATGGCCTATTAGGAGGTACCAATATGTTCAATCAAGCAGACGGTTGTGATCACTGTGATTCCATATGGTCTCAATCACTATCCCCAAATGTTGCCACTTGATACAAAATCAAAACATGAAGAGGGTGGCAGCGATGTGACATGTCTGATTTGGTTGCCAATTGATGACAAAGCTAAACAGAGAGCAAGTTTTCACTTGCATGAGAGCAGCCTAATACTTGTGTTTGCAAGGGTGCAGTCACATATGTTGTTGTGGTTTGACAGAGGCAAGCGTGAGTTGAGGGAGATCAACTCTTTTTGATGAATTGTGTTTGACAAAGGTAAATACTGATTTCACTTTTTCATTTGGTGGCCTGGTGTCACTAGATGAAGTTGAAAAATGAAGGTTGAATAAAGGAGTAGTTTGAGGACACCTGATGACTCAGCTTTTGGTCTACTTCCCCAGAGATCTGGAATCTTGCTATGCCCATAGGGGGCATACATCCCCGGTTAGAGCCAATGTTGGCACTCTCAAATTTTGCAAATTTGAGATGCCTATTTACAAACTTTTGCCTCTGCACCTCTAGAAGTGCACTTGTTGAACTTGCTTCAATGATCTAATATGAGAGGTCATAACTTGATGCCCGTTGATTTCCAAGAAAAATACCTTTGTAGACACACTCATATGTCCTATGTGAACTTGCATGTTAGTTTTCAGCTTCTCATGATGAGTTTTGATTGGGTTTCGAAAAGTGAAGCTGGAGGGTTTGTCACTGTTCAGCTGTTGGCAAACGTTGTCTTACAAAGCTGCCTCTTGTTTGAGCTTGCATTTTGCAACTGGTTGATCGTCAAGAGAAAATGAATGTTGTTATGCATTCTCTATACCAAGATGAGCTCACAAGTCAATTTTCAGAGCTTCACAAGTTGATTTTCTATTTTTAGAAGATCGAAACCAAATGGAATTTCTTCAGTTTGGCATTGTAACCTTTTTGAGAGGCAAATTTTGAGCATCTATAACTTTTGATGGATGATGATTGAAGGTATTTCCTCTTGCACACATGCTCAATGTACCAAAGTGATCCACTGTGCCCAGTGGCAGCTCGCCAGGAGTTGATTTGATATTTTTGCAATATGGTGATCTGGTGAGTTTTAATTGGTTTTCAGCTTGCACAGTTTCAAAAAGTCCAAGAGGGAAACTTTGGCAGCGAATAACATTTTCTTCGTGATTGATTTCCCTGATCCGTCTTTTGTAATGTATTCTTCGGAGGAATTTCTACATGCCTGCAAGTTTTTATAGATTCATGAGGTCGTTTGCCTAGTTTTCAGAGGCGATTCCAGATCCCACTTAGCCAGTTTCACCATTTTCCAAATGTGCTTGAAAGTGAGGTTTAAAGAGGACCCAGTTCATGTTTTCAATTTCTAATGCATTCAAAAGCTACCTAAAGTCAGTTTGAGCCTAAAAGTTGTGTGAAAACAAAACAATTTTTAGCTGGGCCCACATGGGGACCCGACATGCTTCACTCAGTTTTGAAGATGTAAGTGTTGCAGTGTTACAGTCAGGGCTAGAAAAGTGATGACACAGGTCCAAGCATAGAGAGATCCAATTACCATAAGTTAATGTTGGTGTTTGTATCTATATGACAAGTAATCAAGGGTCGAGGAACCAATCTTGGGGTTTGAGGATCTATATATGGTCAACGACTGATAAATATGGCATTCATTGCAATAGTGAAGTTAATGAGAAAGTTTCTAGTGCATTTTCAAATGAATACACATCTTTTGATGAGGATGAGAATTATGTTGAATATTTTCACCATGGATATGAAATCATATGTAAATGAAAAATCAAGTTGTAAGGGTGAGTCATGTGTGAAGACTCCATTTCGAAATTGAGTTCAATCCCAAGTTGTACACCTTTGAGAGGAAACAGATAAGTACTAAGATTAGATGGAGGTATTTAAAGAAAATAGAGTGTAATATACATGGTGCCAACACAAAAGAGAATGCCCTAGCCAATACACAATGCACCAAGTGTATTTGTTAAAAGGACCAAATGAAGGCACAAATGCATTAAAGATTAGCACCATAGTTGTTGTTGAGAGGAAGTGGTGTTGTAACTAGCGTATGGGTATTCATCATCAGAGCTCGAGCTTGCCACAATCACAGGGGATATAGGGAACACATAATTGATATTTGTTCTATGCTCTCTATGATTATTGGTCTTCAAAGAATGTTTCTTTAAATCTGACTTCAAAAGACATTATGATGAGAAGATAGATATGCAAAAAATGTTTGTTAAAAGAACCTTAGTAAATCTAAAGAAAATGCAATCTACAGAGAGCGATAGAAAGTGAATTTTTAAGCTAAACAGAGGCAATCATGGCGTGTGTTTTGAAGACCAGGGAAGCAGATGCATAAATGATGCTTGAAGCATGCACATAACAATATGTTGAAAAGTCTTTAGAAACTTTCAAGCAATACAGTGAATGAGAAGAGGATATGAAGGTGCAAATAGCCTAGGTCATGTTTGAGAAGGTATTCAAAGGGTCTTAGATTAGAAATACCATGTTAAGAGGGCGTAGCCTAGATAGGGCATGTGAATTTCAAAGGAATGCATACAAATATGATTCTATAAAATGCCCTACCTTGCAGCAAACGCACTGGTTAAAAGGGATTGATCTGCATAGAATAGACACCATTGTCCAAGCAAATGAAGGTAGTGATATGCACGATGGATTTGATGAAAATTCATAAACAATTTTCAAATAAATGCTGATAAAGTCAAACAGTGCGCATTTGGACAGGGTACACCCATCCATCAAAACTTTTCTTTTGAATGTGGTATGCCATTGTGCTGGAAATATGTTGAAAGTGAAATGATTTAAGAGGCTTTGAAGCTTTGGAGGAAGCTGACACAGGATATGAAAATTCCACACATCCAGTTAAGATGGGGGTACGCAACCATGAAGGCAGGGCAGCCACTCCACCATTGTATGGAAAATATGCACAAAATGTTAATGGGAGGATAGTGCACCACATACAAAATGGATTGTTGAAAATGCCTCAGAAATTCTCAAGAAAATGAGGTGAGCCCTAAAGAAGTTCAATGGAGGAGGTTGTATGCACTCCCATCAAAGCATTCAACAACTCTTCAATAAATGCATATTGAAAGGTCACAAATCTTAGGAAAATCTAAATGAAATGCCACAGGAGCCGATGCAAAGAAGATCTGTTGAAAATATTCAAAGACTTTGATCTCATGGAACACTGTTTCGAAAGAAATGGGAAGCCATCAAAGTAGCAAATGGGGATTGTACAAACAAGAAGAGGGCATTGATCTTATGGCAGACACAGTATTAACAAGGGCATGCATCTTATTGGCAAACTGCCTCTATTAATGCAGTCCCATTGAGCACCATCACAAAGACATACGCATATAACAAAGTTGTTGAAATGGATCTAAAAATATCAGAGTGAATCTCTTGGTGCGACAATAAGAGAGTAGGCACATTTATTAGGGCACAAAGGGGGCATATCTCGTTCCATCTGAAGGAGCTACTACAAGCCATGCACCTAATGGTTTGTTGAAGAAAATTTAGAAATTTTCAAGCAAAAGAAGCACCATCATCAGTCTAGAAGGAGATCACCTCTTCCTAAGTATACTAAAAAATGGATTTGATAAAAAGCTTTTAAAGTTTTCAAGCAGCTACAACTTTTGAAATTCTCATCCAAATAAAGGAAACGCCATGAACATAAATTGCAGAGGGAAAAATGTTCAACATTGAATGAAAGCACACATCATATATATGGAATGCATATGATAAAATCTTCAGGAATTCCAAATGAAAATTCTTTTGCAAAGAATGACCACCATGCTTTCTACAGGAAACTAGCCGCCATGACTCTTGTGAAGGGAAATGCTTGAGAATGCAAATAGAAGAAAATTAGGTCACATTGTGTGAAAAGAGAAAGCTAGAACAAGATCAACGATGGAGAAAGGATGAGTAAAACCTAGCCACATCCTGGCCGCACCCCACCATATCCCGATCTAAACCTGCACGTCCTTTAATCATCGCGAAATGGTGTGATTTCGCCACATGGCATGGGCCCGGGTCAAGTCTTGTGGGTGAAACATTAGGAGAATGTGTCGGTGATTTCAATTCTGAATGAAATATTTTAAAAGCAAAAGCATTGCCTGTGAGATTCTAATGTGGTGGGCCCAATGAAATATTTTGGTGCTCAATAAAGTTTTTCATCAATTTTCATAAAGGTAAAATATGTTAGATGGCTGGAGACATTAAGAGATGAGTAAATAAAATTTGAGTTGCCCCATAAATCTCTTGAAATATTTTCACTTTTGTAAAGTGAAATAACATAAGATGGAGCAAATATTTAAAGAGCACATGAATGGGTGAGAGTTAAATTAAAGGTTAAAAAATCAAAGATGTTGGATGGGTAAAGTGTTTTGCCTTGATAAATATTTCAGGTGAAATATTTAAAGCTTTGGGCATATACGTGAAATTGCATTGGAGGGATATTTTACAGTGAATACGTGTTCATCATGTAAAGTGTTTTATTTACTGGAAAGTGAATAAAATAAGGTGCAGATAAAACAAATAGAAATAAAAGAATTTCATGGGGGCATATATTATTCACTTGATAAAGATAAATATTTTAAAAGGGTGCAAGGAGAATGTTTTACTTTGTAAAATTAAAATATTTGCAACCAAAGCATTGCATAAAAGCTGAAACATAATTTTCACGGGAAAATAGATATTTTCCAGCTGCAGGTGAATTTGAATATTCTCCACATGGGCAAATTTTTGTTGCAGGACAACTAACAGCAAAGTCAAATGAAGAGGAAAATTCAATTACAAAGAGGTGAGAGAGGTTTTGAGCAGCTTGTTGATCGACAGTGGATTGAGTTTCCAGATGGCATCTACGGATCAAACTGATCTTAGGGCTACTTATGTTTCTCTTTTATTCTTTTCTTCTCTCATTTGTAAAAAAAGTATGAGGAGAGGCTGGGATTCCAATTTATGAAAGCTCTACAAGTCAGGCAGAAGCTTTAGGTAGAACTGTATAGCTGGGAGAAATGTAATTGAGTCATTAAATCTGAAAGTTTGTTATGAATTGTGTTCTCGTGTTTATATTTAGTTGATAATTTTCTCCATTTATGAGATGTATTGCTCTTTTTGATTCAATAATAAGATTATTTGAGTCTTTTCATGCACATTTGCTGCATTAGAGTGATATATTTTGTTGCCTTCTATTCTAATAATAATGTAATTGCTTTAATGAAGCACAAGGTGCATTTATTATTGCGTTTTGTTCAGAGGATAGTGTAATTGCTTCAGCATATGTGATAGGAATACTATGTTTTAGGTGGATTTATAAGAAGAGTTATCAGATAAAACTTCAGTGATCTAGTTGTCATAATGTGATAACATTTGTAAGGATCTTCATAACATTTTCAACACTGTAGGATGAATGCTGGTTATATGACTCCATAGCCCATTTTCTGGCACTGGTCAAGTATTATACTTCTGTTGTTTTCAGCTGGGTCCCTAATCTTCAAAATTAAAAACCATTTTAAATCCCTATGTGTTATAATGTTGTGGTTATCTCATGCTCCAAGTAGTTGATATTACTAATGAAAAGCCAATTCTATTCAATATTATCCTATTATGTTGAGCTATTAAATGAGATTATTTGTTAAGCAATATTTTTTTATCTAAGCATTTCAGTTTGTTGATATTGTTGAAGGGATCACCCTCCCAGGTCTTGCAAATCCCGAAGTGTAGGGGGTTATTATTAAAATCCTCATTAGTTGGTCCAAGTCCTCCGAGCTTCCCTTGATTGGAATTGGAAATTCCATAGGTAGATTAGGAGAGAAACCTAGTTTATAGGAAAAAACACCAACACAACCATAGCTTGGAACTGGTCTGCATCAAGGTCTATGGGAATGAAGGATGTGGCCAATGCCTTCTCTAGGATGTCCCTATGTGCAAGTGATATTTTGAGCAACTCCATGATGGAGATTTGTGTAGGGGTATTTTTTAGTTGCTCTAAGACATTGTAATTGTTAGGGATTGATTTTGGATTGGCAGTTGGTGCCTTGGGTGATGGTGAAGGTCATGGGATGGAAATTCTGCCACTACATGTGGTAACCCCACACTCGGCTCTAGGTCCTTTGATATTGACAATTGTTACCCATTCATCCAATGATGCAACAACATGGTCATAGATATGGTTCACATTGTTATAACTCTTTCCTTTACCATTGATGTTTCCTTTATTGTGATCTGGCATTGGATTCATGTATTTTTTAAGATCTCGATTCTTGGTTGGTTGTTCAATGGTTATGACCTTATCATCAATGATATCTTGTATTATATTTTTGAGTCACATACAACTTGTTGTCGTGTGTCCCTTTAATTTGTGAAAGTCGCAGAGGTGCTTCTCATTATACCATGGTAGTTTAACTTGAGGCTCTTGATAGTTTTCATAAAAAGGGAGCGTGATAAGCTTTGCTTGTACCAACTGCTACATGACAGACTCAATAGGTTCCCCTAGTGGTGTATATTTTTGTTTTGGTGGGTATTTTTTCTTTGGAGGTGGTCCCCCTTGAGTATTTTCATTGTTGACCATTTGATTGTTGGGTTGTTGTTGTGATGTGTTGGTTTGCGGGGTGTTTTGTGTGTTGTTTTGTGGTTGTGTGTATGTTTGTTGTTATACATTTGGCCTTGGGGCACTGAAAAAATTTGGCGTCAATGACACCATCATTGGTGATGTTCTTGTTCTTAGCCCATGTGTGAGGTTTGTCATTATAACATATCGATGGTCGGTTTTCTTGGTACACAAATGTGCCCCCTTGTGCTATGAGGGCTCTTTCGATGTTGAGCGCTTTGGGGATGAGTTGGTCATAGGTTATGATGCATTACATTTTGAGATGGAAGGAAAAGATCCGTTAAAGGTTAGAGATAATGGTCCCAATTTTTTGTTCCTTTGGCATGGACCATTTGCTCTTGTTGTCTCTAGATCTCCATCGTTATAGGAAATCCATGAATGTCTCTCCTTTAGCTTGTTTAAGACTAGATAGTTCTTCCAGGCTTACCTCCATGTCTAGGTTGAAAGAGTAGTTTTTGATGAATAAATCTATGATCTCTTGGAACATTT
>VDFB02045752.1:153697-181286 GCA_007258455.2 Sequoia sempervirens
AAGATGGCTAAGCTACAGATTTTGAAAGACAAGTATGAAAATTTGAAGATGGGTGAAGATGAAAATATTTCTTCTTTTATGTAGAGAGTAAATGAACTAGTGATGGTATTAGATGAGTGAGTGGTACCTTGGAAGAGAAAGAAATTTTGGCTAAAGTGTTCAGATCATTGCCTCCCTCCTACAAAGAAAAGGCTCATGCTATTGAAGAATTCATATTAGTAGCAAATATGTCAAGAGATACACTGATTGGTAAACTTGCTGCCTTTGAGTTGAATGAATTCGGTGAATATGTTCCCAAGACTAAAACTGCATTTAAGGCTACTGTATCCAGAAGAAACAAGAAAAGATATGATCTGGGAGAGAGTTCCAGAAAGATATTCAAGTATGAGGAAGAAATGCAATAATTTGAAAATGAAGAAAGAGAAGTAGAAGAGTTGGAAGCACTGACTGTGAAGAAAGAAGGTAGAGGACAAGGTAAGTATAAAGGAAAGTTGCCTATCAAATGTTTTTCTTGTAGTAAAATAGGTCATTTTGCATCAAGGTGTCCTAAAAGAGTTCCTAGATCCAAGCCTTACAAATATAGATTCCAAAAGAAATGTTACTTTGTTGAAGGAGTGATTGATGATGAGTTCGATAAAGATAATGGAAATGAAGATGATTGGGTTTTCATTGCTATCAAGGAAAATAGTCCTGTGGCTACTGAATCTGCTAAATTTGAGAAAGCTCTTGCAGCTCGAATTGAAGAAAAGGATGAGTGGGTTATTGAAAGTGGATGCTCACATCATATGACTGGTGACAAAACCAAATTTGTAAGTCTAGAGAAGTATGACAGTGGGGTTGTAAGATTTGGAGATAAGAATATTGTGTGGTTTTTGGTAGAGGATCTATTTGTCTTGGTGGTAAGCACAACACTGATGATGTTCTTTATGTTGAAGGCTTGAAGCACAACCTATTAAGTGTTGGATAGATGGTGGACAAGGGTTATGATCTTCAGTTCAAAGATGGAAGATGCAAGATATTTGGAAGCTCTTGAAATGTAATTACTTTAGGTAAACATACAAAAGGTAATATTTTTCACCTGAATGCTTCTAGTGAAAGTTGTTTAATTGCTCAAGTAGATGAAAGTTGGTTATGGCATAGAAGGTTGTGTCATGTGAATTTTGATAACATTGTCAAAGTAAGTTCCACTCAAGCAATAAGAAATCTACCTAAGCTAGTGAAGCCTGCTAACACAATCTGCAAGGAGTGTCAGATGGGAAAATAGACTAGAGTCTCTTTTCAGAGCAAACAACGTCATTCAAATGGATTACTGGAGCTGGTGCATACTGATCTATGTGGTCCCTCCAGAGTTAGAAGTCTCCATGGTGAAAGGTACTTTATGCAACGCTTATGGATGATTACTCTAGAATGATATGGGTTGCTTTCTTAAGAGAAAAATGTGAAGCATTAGAGAAGTTCAAAAGTTTCAAAGCTATGGTAGAAAATGAGAAATGTCTAAAAATCAAATGCTTAAGGTCAGACAGAGGTGGTGAGTTCACCTCCAGGGAGTTTAATTCTTTATTTGAAGAGCATGGAATCAGAAGACAATTATCTACTCCCTGAACCCCTCAACAGAATGGAGTTGCAAAGAGGAAGAATAGAACAATTCTGGATGTTGCTAGAACAATAATGATTGAAGGAAATGTGCCTCACATCTACTAGAGCGAAGTTGTAACCATTGTTGTGTACTTTGAACTGGGTAAATGTAAATGGTAATTCTGGTAAGACTCCTTTTGAACTATGGTTTGGTTATAAGCCTACTATTAAATACTTCAAGATCTTTGGAAGCAAGTGTTATATCAAGAGAGATGACGATATAGGAAAGTTTGATGCAAGAAGCGATGAAGGAATCTTTCTAGGTTACTCTACTAGAAGCAAGGCCTACTAGTGCTATAACAAAAGACTGAGAAAAATGGTTGAGAGTGCAAATGTCAGAGTTGATGAGGATTCTGCTAAATCATCCAGATATTATGGATATGATTCAGATGAAGACAATACAAATCAAGGGAAGAATGCTCAGACACATAATCAACTTCAGATTGTGCCATATGTTCTGGTAAAAAAACTTCAATTTTTTCTAGTAAATCAAGTAAGTTAGGAAGAAGAAACAAGTGCAAGTGCAGAAGAGAGAATAGTAGAACTAGAAGCTTGAGAGAGTCCTAAAGTTCCAAGGTATGTAAAGCTAAACCATTCTGAAATTCAAATTATAGGAGACAAGAATAAAGGTGTGCAAACTAGAAGAAAGATTGCAGAAGAGTATTGCCTAATTTCCAATATTGAACCTAAAGATGTCAATGAAGCTTGCAATGATGAACACTAGATGGAAGCTATGAAGGAAGAACTGATGCAGATTGAAAAGAATAATACATGGATACTTGTTCCTAGACCTAAAGATAAGAATGTGATTGGTACTAAATGGGTCTTTTGGAATAAGCTGAATGAACAAGGTGAAGTGGTCCGGAATAAAGCAAGACTGGTATGTAAAGGGTATTCTCAAATGGAAGGTATTGACTTTGAAGAAACCTTTGCCCCTGTTGCTAGAATTGAAGCCATAAGGTTATTTCTTGCTTATGTTGCATATAAAAATTATAAAGTCTATCAAATGGATGTGAAGTCAACTTTTCTAAATGGTGAGCTAGAAGAAGAAGTATAAATTGAACAGCTGGATGGATTTCAACTGACTGATAAGGAAAACATGGTTTTCCAATTAAAGAAAGCTCTATATGGACTCAAGCAAGCCCCTAGAGCCTAGTGCTAGACTGGACAAATACTTATTAAAGCTTGGATTCAATAAAGGTATTGCTGACAATAACTTGTATTTCAAATTGGATCATGATAAAAAATTAATTATTGAGGCCTTTGTTGATGACATTATTTTTGGAGGAGATGATAATCTATGTATGAAGTTTGTTGATGAAATGAAGAATAAATTTGAGATGAGTATGATTGGAGAGATGAAGTTCTTTCTAGGATTGCAAGTTACTTAGTTAGACAAGGGGATCTTCATATCTCAGTCCAAATATGTAAGAGAGTTGTTGAAGAAGTTTGGTATGGATGACTCAAAACCTGTTGGTACTCCCATGGTAATCGGATGTAAGTTGACACAGAATGATGATTCTCCTAAGGAAAATCAAATAAGATACAAGTCATTGATTGGTGGATTGCTCTATTTAACTCAGACCAGACCAGACATTATGAATGTTGTATGTATGGTTGCTAGATTTCAGGCTGATGCAAAAGAGTCTCATGTGACTGTTGTAAAGAGAATCTTCAAATATTTGAAAGGAACAGTTGATTTTGGGCTTTGGTATCCTAAAGATGGTGATCTTACTTTGAATGTATATATTGATGTGGATTGGGCAGGATATGTTGATGACAGGAAGAGTACTAGTGGTGGTGCTTTCTTCCTAGGGAAGAAGTTGGTGTCTTGGTTGAGTAAAAAGAAGAATTCCATTTCTCTATCTACTACTGAGGCAAAGTATATTGCTGCTGCAAAAAAATGTACTCAAGTAATGTGGATGAAACAAATTCTAAAAGATATCAAAGTGGTATATGAAGAGCCTATTGCCATATACTATGACAATTCAAGCGCAACTAACATATCAAAGAATCCGGTGCTACACTCTAAGACCAAGCATATATCAATCAAGTTCCACTTCTTAAGGGAAAAAATGAATGAGAGAGAAGTCAGACTGGTGTATGTGCCTAGCAAAGAGCAGATTGCAGACTTTTTCACCAAGCTATTGCTGAAGGATACTTTTGAGTATCTTAGAGGGATGCTAGGGGTGATTTTGCCTCCTGATATGAACTAAAGATGCATTTTATTGCATCAATCCATGTGCTTCATAGATATTTCTTGATCCAGATTGATGTTTCCATGGCTACTACTCAGGGGGAGTAGTCAAATGTGCAGATATGTGGTTTAAAGATTGCATGTGGAAGATAATGCTTATCTTTGTCATTGATGTCAAATGGGGAGAAGAGTCATGTGAAAAATTGTTGCTTATCTGGAGTGAAGAGTCTTGTGGGGAGAAGTTCATGCTAAAGAGGTTAAGGAAGAAGAGTCAGAATCTAAGGAGTAAGTGTTGATTGTGAGTTGGGTTGATGGTGTTTTTCACATCATGTGTTGCCATCAATGCCAAAGGGGGAGATTGTTGGATGCTATGGTTGTGTTGCTGATATGTGGTTGTCATTGATGTCAACGGGTATGTGCAGGATCATGGTGCGCCAAAAAGTGGCAATATTTGTAGGGATGTGGCTGACGAATTTTTTTCACCCAAAATTAATGAAACGAAAAGGGTTTTTAGAGGAGATTCTCAGCTTTCCAAAAATATAAATTATGATTTAATTTGAATTTAATAAATAATTATTATTCATTTTCTATTAGAATTTATGACTAAATTTGATCATATTTATTGAAAAACATCTACAACTTTCAAACTGTATCATATTGTTTGAATCCAAAACATGTGTCACATTCTATGCTTCACATACTATAGGATTAAAAAAAAAATTAAATTTCATGAAGTTTTGACCAAGTTAAGGTGGTCGAGATGAGTTTTATATTTCAAAATTTTAATAAAAATTCATAATTAATTTTACTTGGAAAAAATTACAAAAAATATGCATCACATCCGACATGAGTCCTCTACTTATATGTAAAATCTACAAAAAAAATATGTTATCATTTTATTATGGTTAGGGTGGTCAGATAGACACCCATTTATTTTTCCACCCAAGTACACTGCATTGAAATTTCAAATTTTCAAATAGATTTTATTTATTTTTAAATAAACCTAGTATTTTAGAAACTACATTCAATTTTCTACAAATTCTATTCTTACATATGTTTGAAATAATATAGATAACTTATTCAAATATTTACGTCAAGTTGCCTAACACTGATTTTTTTGAATTTTTTGCCACTTAAGGGCCTGTTTTTTGCATGATGATCCTGCACATACCCCAATACTATTAGCATTTGATGAATTGAAGGTTGTATATGTCGAGGATATTGAGAAAATTGTAAAAGAAAGTATTGTAGGTACCTAGTGGTTCAGTGAAGGTCATGAAGGTGTCTTTTTCTGTACGTTGAAGATTAGTTGTTGTGGACTAAAAGGTTTATTGTTGAGAGTATCTAGTTCATCTACCGAAAGTTTTAGAGGTTCGTGTGAAGATTTTATGGTGCTGAGAATAGTTTTGTTCTGACAGTGTTTCTGTGGTCTCTGTTAGTGTTCCTGATTGAAGTTTATGTGTTTCTAATAATTTCTATTGTTGCAGATATTTCTTTATTAGTTCTTGTTGTTTGTGGATGCTTCTAGATCATTTTATATCCTTGTTGTATGTCTGCATTGATCGGTGTGCTCATGGTTGAATATTTTTCTTGGTATGTTTGGTTTTTGTGTTCTTGGATGACATGGTGGTTGTAGCGTGTTGCGGATCCTTGAAGATTTAATTTTGAATGTTTGGTGCACTCGAGGATATTGTTTTGGGTCCCATCATGATATTGGTCGACGGTGTTTGATCCACATTGAAAATTTATTTGTAAATTTGGGCCGACATTGAAAATATGTTTTATATTTTTGGTCGACTAAGTTGTTGATGTAATTTCATGTTGTGGATATATAAGAGCAATTGGTTGAGCGAAGTTAGTGTGTGTGTGGTGTGAGAGAAGCCAGAGATAGTGCAAGTGTGTGATAATTGATCTAATCATTTGATTGCATAGCAGAGTGAGAAGAAGTTTGAGCAAAGTGTGTAGAAGGTTTTTTGTGCTTAACTGGAACTGTAATCAGGCTTGTGAAGAAACTAGTTTCTCAGTTCATACTCTGCAGATCTAATCCATATTGTTGTGTATTGTTGGGCAGTGAGCCCTCTTGTATTTGAGCAGTGAGCTCTAGGCAGTGTGCCTGAATGCATGTGCATTCCCATTATTTTTCATTATACTTTTAACAGAGTATAATATTGTGGACTAACATCCACCGTGCTTTTTCCCCTAATAGGGTTTCCACGTAAAAAATCTTGGTGTTCTCTCTGTTTTTGGTGTGTTAATTGTTTATGGTTTATTGTTCATTCATCAAATCTGAGATTAAGTTAAGCAAAGTTTGAAAAGTTTAAAAATTTTGTGACAACTGATTCACCCCCCTCTCAGTTGTCTATCTTTGTTTTGCCAACAATTTTTTTTTTTGATAATATACTATTTTTCCACATGTGCAGAACAAAGAGCTTGATTTTCGATGAAAAACCTACATTCACAAGAAATAGAAAATAAATATAATATTAAATATATTTAAAGTTTTACTTTTTGGGAAGATTATAATAAGGACTACATACTTACAAAATATAAATTTTAAATGAATTCATTTGATCCCCCAAAAGGTAAATCAAAAGTGGTTTTTTATCAACATTTTGATAGGTGTAAATGAGACTCCATTATAGGTATGGTTTAAAACTAGCAGGGTTCTATCCAAGGGGGTTTGATCTAAGAGGGTTTGATCAAACCCTCCTCAATTAGAATCCTTTAAATGGAACCTTTCAATGCTTAAATCATTATATTTTCTAAAAATATGTGATTCTAGTAAAAAGCAGGATGTCCTAGAAAGTGCAAACCACTATTGTGGCAGCACCCTTCTCCAAGTTCCTAAATCTCTATAGGTAAAAGAAACTAAGACAACTAGAAAAACTAAAAAGCATAATGCTTAAATTTCATTCTAAAAAATAGTCACATGAATCTCTACTAAATTCATCAAATTGTGGAGCAAAGTGCAAAAGCCAACAAGAAACTATTAAAGATATCAACCAAAATTCCATTCTATAAAATTCATACTAAACCTATGCCAAATTTTATCAAAATTCACGTAGAAAAAATCTCAACCATAGAAAATAAACTTGAAAAAATAGCAAAAGCACCCATCCTTTGAGACTTATTCATTTACCTATAAAAAAATGTAATCTTTCCCTCTGCTAAAATAATTTTCTACCTTTGGTTGAGTGATATTTGAGGGCTCCTCTTGCATCACCGCCATTACTTAAACCAGAGTGTAGAAAATTGGACTTAAGGTGAAATTAAAAGTCAAGTGACTGAAAACCTCATTTGAACTTAATATTGACCAAACTCCCTCTCACTTATATGTAATGCATGTATGCCAAAAATATCTAGCTACCTTCTCAACCATCTGCTTGAAAGAATGACAATAGATCATTAATGTGGTGATAGTTCTAATGATTGTTTGTTGATTGTTTTCCTTTTGAATTGGACGTGTATGTGTTTCTTCGCTTTTATTTTTAATATGGGTGAATATGAAATATCTCATGTAAAGTATCTCTTATGTTTGAAATTACTATAAAATATTTTATCTATTCATATGAATTTAATGTATGGTATTTGTTAGGTTGATTAGGGATAAAATATGGGCATATCATATGTATGTACATATGTATTGAAGAATAATAAGTGAAGGACCTTTGGGAATATTTGTTTTGTAAACGCCAACTCAAGAATAGTGTATTACAAACTGGTAAAATTTATTGTGATCTTATCTTAGAGCTATTATTTTGTCTTGGGAAGTTGAACTATGTTCACATATCGTGGATATTAATGCAAAAATATATGCATACACACTTAACAGTTGAGGCTTGACCTAGGAAAACCCCATTGTACAACAATAGGATAGATTGAATAACATGTAAGTATTACAAATGCTAACATCTAAAAAATTATCATCAACATTATTCTTGACATAATACATCTAAGATCATCACTCAATAAAAGTAAAGATATATAGAAGCGCTTATAGAAGACATAAATAAATTAAGACCATATTATATTAATTTTGGTCTTTATCTTACTATGTGACTTTGTTGCTATTCACGTGAAATTTTTGAAAGATTGAATATTTACTCTTGGTATTATGTATGGTAGTCACCTTATGCTTTTCAAAACTTATAGATACCTTATGGTAGTCACCTTATGCTTTTCAAAAACTCATAGATACCTTGGATATGTGAGGAATTATCATTTGATATCAGTCACTGTCACTGAGGTTACTATGCATAGCACTTCAGATCAATGTATGATGTTGAGAACACTTTAAGAAATCATTGAATGATTTTTAAAAAGTATTTTGAAAGATATGTGAACATATGAATGCACGTTGAAAGAAATTCCATCCCTGGGTCCACTCCAAAAAGGTCCCAACTCTCATAAAGTGGAAGAGGCAGTACAGAAACTACATGAAAAAGAAGTGAACAGCAAGGATGGTGAACAGCAGCCTTTTGTAAGAGAAGTAAAGGTTCGTACGTACAGAGTTTGTTCAAATAACTATCGTGTAATACAAGATTTAAATCTGTGAATATCTTGGAGGGGTATCTTCCCTGGGTCCCAACTCATAAAGAGAAAGAAAGAGACTGATAACAAACGAGAAACTTTGAAGGAATTGAACGGTGAACAAGGTAGGCAGGTACACGTTGTGTTTCGTCCTTTGTAGCAGTGATCACAAATGAAATAGAGAGCTTGTTTTGTCCCTTGTAGCAGGGATCACAAACACTTATACCATTTTTGACGCCATGTTAGATAGTTTGCACAATGCAATCTTTTGTAATCTTTTTAAAGAAATACTACCGGGTTACTTCCAGGGGAGGGGGTCAGTAGTGGGGTTCAATGGTTGGTATAGTCGTTGTGATTGTACATGTCAATATTGGACCAAATGTAATCTTTTGAAAAAAAAATCTTGTCGAGGTGTTTCTTGCGGAGAGGGATCAATAGTGGTGTCCAATGGTTGGTATAATTGTCCTGTCAGTATTAGAACAAATGGAATCTTTTGTAATCTTTTAAAAAATATCTTGTTGGGTTGTTTCTAATGGAGAGGGGTCAGTAGTGGGGTTCAATGGTTGGTATAGTCGTCGTACATGTCAGTATTGGAACAAATGTAATCTTTTGAAAAAAAATTCTTGCCAAGTTGTTTCTAACGAAGAGGGATCAATAGTGGGGTTCAATGGTTGGTATAGTCGTTGTGATTGTACGTGTCAGTATTGGAACAAATGTAATCTTTTGAAAACAGATCTTGCTGAGTTGTTTCTAGTGGAGAGGGATCAATAGTGGGGTTCAATGGTTGGTATAGTCATTGTGATTGTACATTTTAGTATTGGAACAAATGTGATCTTTTGAAAACAAAACTTGCCGAGTTGTTTCTAGTGGAGAGTGATCAATAGTGGGGTTCAATAGTTGATATAGTCGTCGTGTAGTATTAGAACAAATGGAATTTTTTGTAATCTTTTAAAAAATATCTTGTTGGGTTGTGTTTCTAGCTGAGAGGGGTCAATAGTGGGGTTCAATGGTTGGTATAGTAGTTTTGATTGAACATATCAATATCAGAACAAAATAATATTAATTTCACATATTAATCAAAATAGTATTAAATGTCAATAGGTCTTGGTTCTATTGTTAAAGTTGAATGATTATGAATGGGGCCATGAAAGATCAAGGCTTGTTGAGTGCAAGGCATTGAGATCATAAGGGACAAGGCTGGTATTGTGCTTTGGAAAATTTGGTGGAATACCCCTCAGTCGTTGACTCTCAATTGAAAAGGTTTTAACCTAAAGGCTTGTGTAGAAGGTAGGAATACTAATGCATTCATTTAATGTAATTTTTTTTATTAGCTTTGCCAATTATCATATACAATTAAAAAAATTGATCAACAATTCTAATGTGTATAATAATTATTTTTATTTAATAACTTTGAAAATGTCATCTATCTAGTTTTGTATTGGTTCATTTTGAGAATAGTTAGTGTACAAATAAATTTTTATTTAAAATTTGTTGTATTTGCAATGCATTAAAATTTTATGTTAAAATTTCAACTCTATTAATATCTTGAATGATATTGAACACTATTATATACATCATAATATTGTGAGGTGGTAGAATAAATTAATGTGAAAATTAATTTTGCTTACAATATAAGGCTTTTCAATTATTTTGTCTACTTGAATTTACTACCCTCAGTGAAATCTATTTATTAAATTTAATATCTACTTTATTAGGTTAGGGAAATGTTTAGAAAATCACTGCTTTATATCTCCTCCTATTCTTTCAAATAGATTTTAGGGTAAGCATGTCAAGTAGGTTTAATATTTGTTAAGGATTTTTATCATAAAAGTTTTGCTTTATACTATCAATATATATCCCCTCCATAAATTTTATTCATTGAAAAGATATATACACGTACAAATCTATACATTAAGATAATATGGCATGATTGAAGTTTAATATTCATTTTATTAAGAAAAGACATTCAATCTTTTAGAAAAAAATTTGGACAAAATCTAGGAGAATATTTTCAACTATCTTTGAGCAACTAAATAATAAACTATCTTTGTGCCTAGGAAATTGCATAATTAAAGGAGGTAATGGTCAGTAGTGGTTGTGAAGTATTAGAGAAGAATATTCAATCTTATGAAAGACTGAAATAGTGGTTGTGAAGTTTTGACCAAAATATTCATAAAAAATATTGTAGAGGAGAAAGATGCTTTCTTCATAAGATCTTAGAGTCCACTTGTAAATTTTGTGTTTGTCACATTTAACTCTCCTCTTTTATTTTTCTTTGCTTCTTTGCTAGAATTAATTGATGCATGTACAAGATTTTATCAAGTCTTATATAGTAGTAACAATTCATCCAAAGAATTTTTAACAATTTACATAAAATTTGTCAATGAAATTGATTTTAATGTTATTTGGTATGCTACTATACTTAGATGCATAACAAAATTTAAATAAACATATATTTCAAGATCCCAAAGTGAATGAAGGTTACTCATGAAATATACTTTAGCATTGAAGATAGATACAGTAGTAGTATTGTATTTGTAAAGTTTAAGGGTCTGGTAGGCTTACTTGGTTTTTACCATTTCTTTAATTTTTGAGTTGGGTTGTCTTTATTTTTTAATTGTTAACATTAATGGTGGATGCAATCTTCACTTGAGATTGAGATATTACACATGTCATAGCAACCATGCAAGTTGGAGAATGAAGAAATATGAAAATGTAAAGAGGGGATACATAAAATTACCCCAAACATCTTAGTGAGTACAACTAAAAAATAGTATTGCAAGCAGGATAGTGAGCAATAGTAGGGTCCAAGGGGTGGGGTTATGTCTCCATAGAACATGGGAAATGCACCAAAAAATCATGTTAATAAAATACAAAATACGATAATTTTGCTATCAGTAAGGGAAAAAGAGACATAGTGGACTTCTCCATGGTAGAAATACTAGATAGGGTGAAACCATCCTCTGTTGTAACCCATAAATTGTCAAAAAAAACTTGTTCTTAGAGAGTAGCTATTGCTAGAACTTCATAACTTATAAAACATTTTATCATAGTGCTTATTAAAGGACAAATGGGAAATCACTCAATGTAGAAGATAATACTTAGATCTTGAGACATAAATCTACAAGGAAAATTTTGACGTGTGAAAATGATCTATGACACATATTAGTCTTTACTAAATTGTAATATCCATCCCCAAAAAGAATAATAATATCGGATATAATGATACTTATCTTATTTGTATATTATAGGGTATATGGTTTGGAATTAATAATAGGTCATATACAATTCAGAACCAATACTAGGTCATGATGAACACATTGCAAACCAACATTAGTAAAATTTTGTGCACTTCCTTTGATTAGAATTTTCATGAATGAGTATTCATTTACAACTACAATCATTACTAATGAGAATACAATTTTGTCACTAAAATAAATTAGAATCCCATCACAATGTAATCTTTAAACACATAATATTTAATTTATCATGATCAACAAGAAGGCTTAAATATTGATTGCTCCATAATCACTCAATTCCTTTCTTTGAATGAGAGGAACCATCTTTGGATGATCCAACTACCATTATAGAATTATCAAATGATCTCATTTAGTAATGAAAGCATCAATAAATCCATTAATCAAAAACACGAAGTTGAAGACTTTAATATAAACCTTAATTTTTAGATTTTAGATGCTCATTAGGATTTATTTTCCTCCCTCTCACAATTGCTTTCCCACCATGAACATCATCTCCCTTGAAAGATTTTACAAACTCTTTATACAAATGAGATGCTTCATTATCATATCTCTAACTGCCGAGAAAAATAGTTCATATCTTGTATCCTTGAAATGATCAAATTACATATCATAGTAACTAAAATATAATTGTGAATAAATATTAGTTTCTATGTAACTTTTTTCTTAGCCTCTTCTTTGTGCTTTTGAAAAGGAGTTTTTTTGTCAAACAATTGAAAATGAATTCATCTTGACATCCAATGTTTCATGTTACAAAGTCTATGAGTGATCCTACAATAGTGTGTCCTAATTTTGAGCAAAAGTAAGACATTGAAATCAACAATTTAAACTAAAATTTCACTTTCTAACACCTATAACAACTAAATCATATAAATTTCACTTTCTATCACCTATAAAATTTCCAAGAAGTTGAAAAAATAGGGGAATCCTGATGTTTTAAAGATGTTGGACGAGTCTGAGGGACCTGACTGGAGGGAGTACATCTCCCTCATTGGTGAATATGGGGACCTGCTGAAAAAAGCCAAGTAATGGCTTCTTGTTGTTGTTTAAATGACTGCTATCCTCTTTTTGTCATTTTGTTTCCAAATTTCAAACTACTATTTTATAATAGCCTTGTTATGGTTTAGGACTACCTAGGATATGGTAGATTTGATCAATGGCTTACGTAGATTTAAGTCTTCTAGCAGAAACTTCTTATTTTTTTATTAATATTGGCTAGACTATGGTTACGATGTTGAATGATGGCCTGTGTGCCACATTGGTTACTATTTTTTGGTGGCTGGTGGTGGTGTTGTTTCCCACCTTGTTTTGGTTCCTTTTTGTCTTCTGGTTGTAACCATGGGATTAGGGCCCTTTCCCTGCTTAACTAATAAAAAACAACTAAATCATTAAGAATTCGAAGATGATGTGCACTAGCGACTTTTGAGATTTTGTGTGTATATTTTAAATATAGTTAAAAAAAGAAAAGAAATAATTTATAATATTTTGATGTAACTTTTAATAACTTTCTTTTTATAGTTAACAATTTTTTTTTAAAGTGATGCTTATACCATACAACATATTTGAATTTTTTTTTAATAAAATGATAACTTTTTAAACATGGATTTGTAACACCAATATGTGGTTCACATACATTTTTTCATATTTTTTTATTACATAACTTTTCTAATAAAATTTTGAAGTGAGATTAGCTATAATTTAGACATAGGTTTAAATACCATACAATGTATTTTTTTGTATGTATCCAAATTATTATTTTTTGTTGAAACAAGGACATCAATATATAGTACACATATTTTCAATTTTTAAAATCTATTTTACTATTTTTCCATGTGTGGAATAAAAACCTTAAAAATTGTTAAAAACCCTATTTTCACTAGAAAATAAAAAATAGAAAATAAACATAATAATTAAATTAAATATATATAAAATCATACTTGTTGCAAAGCTTATTTTGAATGCTACAATATTGCAAATTATCTTGTTTAGTCAATGGCATTTGAAGGTCCAACCAAAGCTTTGAAACTGAAAAAAAAATGAGGAAAATTTGAGACATCTAGGATAAAATACCATCAAAGGGCCCTTAGTTTGAAGGGCTTTGGATGGCCACCAAAAAAATTAAAAAAATTCATGTCAATGACCTTCAAACAAAGGTTGTGAAGACTAAAATATTTTAAAAATGTGATTAATGACCTTCAAATGAAGGTGGTTAGACTGGAATTTTAACAAAAATAATAAATTTTTTTATTAATATGAACTCAATGAAATAGTTTAAAATAAATAAATAAATTCTCAAATTTTGATTATTTGCAGATGAATTTTTTAAGGTAAAATTGAATAATGTTTGGCTTTTTTGAAGGAGAAAATATTTGATAAAGAAATTTTGGAGAAATATTTTGTAAAGGAGGAAATAAGAAATAAAAGAACAAGAAAAAACAAGGCTATGTGTTCATATTCATTAAAAAAAATAAAAAATAATTGAAGAAAGGACATAAAGATATTTTTAAAAAAACAAGGTATGCATAATTTTAATTTGCATTAAAATATTTCAAAAATATTAGATTTTTATTTATTCCTATTTCCTCAACTCTAGGGTTCTAATATAGTTTCTAATTTTAGATTTAATTTTAATAAAAAATGGATTCTTACGTTCTAAATTCATATAAATTTCAAATTCTACATAGATTCCAAATAAATTACGTTAAGAATTAGTCCTCACATGGGTGTTTAAGTTAGCATGTATAATGAAATATTAAGTTGTTTCTATATTAAGTTGTTAGAAACAACTTAATATTATATTATTCAGTGAGTGTTGAATTGTATATACTAATATAAGTGAGTTGTTAACATTGTAACTCATGTAGAGATTTAGGAGTGAAAATAAGAGGTAGAGAATTAAGACCTAGTTGAACAACTCACCTAGATTTAGTGTGAGAGATTGGTGGAGTTGTTATAGGAGTTAGAAAACTCTTGCTATATATGTAATTCATATTATTGAATGTGTAAAGAAAATAGAATAATATTTTTGTGTGTTGCATTTGCTCTCAATTTTTCTAGGGATTGTATCTTTTCCCCATACTTCCTCAAATCTAGGGTTTGAGTATATAGTTTCTAATTTTAAAATTAATTTTAATACAAATTAGATTCCTATATGTTCGAGATTCATCTAAGTTTCTAAACCTATCAACCATGACAAAGAGACATTCATGCACTTTTCCAATCATAGGTAAATCACCCATAGACTCTATCACTATAAATTTTCACATGCTAGTGTTTGGATTTGAAATGGTTTCAATACAGTCTTAGTTTCCAATTGCTTGGCCTAATAACATGTCACCTCTTACAATTTCAAACATAATTAGTATCTGTGAACACAGAAAAAGTAACCCTTCTACTTTTTCTCATGTTTAAGCCCTCCTAGTGGCTTTGGCTTGATTTTTCCTAGATTTAATGTTGTAATGTGGCCAGTTCACATTCACATTAGGTCTTGGACCCTTGTGAATCATTAAGAATTCTAGGATGTAGAAGTTTGTAAAAGTGTTGTGAAGTGTTGTAACCCACTTTCACACTTTTCTAGGACCCTTTCATTACAATTCACTTAAATAATCCCTTTTAACACTTACCAAGTCTTATTTGAAAGTGTTGTAAAGAGTTGTAACAAAATATCACGCTTTTCTAGACTTGTCATAACTAATTCAACCCTTTCTTATGTTTGAATGACCCCTTAATACACTTTCCGACCATACTTAAGTGTATTTTTAAGAATATTCCCGTTAAACATCATTAAATACACTTTAATCCCTGACACCCAGTAAAATTTCCCTGGTGGGACCAAGTCGCCACTTGGGGCAATGTAGTCCCACTGGGCACAAAAATCAAAATAATTTCAATTTTGTGGCGAGATTTTATTCTCTTGACCTTAAGGTTGGCTTGTGATGTGTTATTTTTGGGAAATATTAGAAAATCAAGTATAAATAAAGGGTGTTTCTCTCATTTTCACCCCCATTCATTTTCAAGCATCTGATTCATTCACTCAAACAATTATTAAGCAATTCTCAAGCATTCTAAGCACTTTCAAGCATCCATTGGAGCACTTCATTGCATATCTTTAAATTTCATCATCAAGGGTTTGGTGAGTTTGTGACATTACATGTTGTTTATTCATCAATCTCTCTTCATTTCATTTCATTATCTAGGGTTTGATTACCAAATTGGGGTTGACCAAGGTAAACCCCTATTCTCTAATCCTTAATCCTTTCTCCCCTCTTTGCATGTGTGTTTTGTGAGTCTTGTATGTAGATTTTTCAAAGAGTTTGGTGTCAAAAAGTGGTCAACAATCCATCAAAGTCATTCAAGTCAACAAAGCCCTAATTGAAGCTTGGAGACCTCTTTCAGCCCATTTTCAGTTTCTGAATCAAATGCTTGTTAGAAAGGGAAGTGCAGATAGAAAGCTACATATTCCTGCCCCGAATTTCTTGAGATTCTCAAGTGGACTAAGTCACCATATGTGGAGAATTAGTCCCACTTCCAGGTCTGAAAAGTGATTTTTATATTTCTGAGTACCCATTTCGCATATTCCTATTCTGGCAGAATCTTCTCGAAACTAGACTAAGTCACCCAGCTTGGCGTAAGTGTCCTAGTCAGCATTTCCAGTCAATTCTGCAGAATTCTAGAGCCTCTCCACATCCCAATTCAATTTTTAGGTGCACCTCTCTAGTCTTGTTTAATTTTGTTATTGTTTACTTGCATTCTTAGGTGTTTTTGCATACATCACCGTGTTTTCAAACAACTTGCATATCTTAGGTTTTGTATTAATAATCATCTTTCTTTTTTAGTTTAGTGCATTAGGACATTGTATTTAGGCATATTTCATCCATCCTTGCATTAATCTTGAGTGTAGACATTGCCCATTTTGGCCCATCTTTCTCCTTTTAGGTGAAATATCCTAGAAGTGTAAGAAAGCCATGGGAAGCCAAAATATTTGTTTACAGTATCATAACTTTGCATATGGTTTCAATTAATGTTTTACTACAAATTAGATATGGTTTAGTGACCTAAAGGTTCCATACCCCTTAACGCACATACACCTCAGTAAGACCAATCATGATTATGAATATTCTTTACATGAATCTTTGTCTCATTAAAAAAATCATCTTTCTTAACTTTAATCTAATAATATGATTCTCCAAAATCCTATTTATGGACATGATCCCTCACATATACTTAACTTGGAAAGGTTTCAATCAAAGAAAAATTACTAACTAACAACATCCATTTGGTCCTCTTGAAAAGAAATCAACAAGCTTAAATTATTTATACCTTTTTTATATTTTATGACTAAGTGCAATTGTTCAAGATAAAAAGTTGCCTTGTAACATGGTGTGCTTTCTCAATATTCTATTGTTCTTGTAAGCATTGTAATGGTCAATGGTCCATTTAAGAAATGGTATCTTTAAGGTCAACAAATAGTGCTTCCAATTATTCACCACTTACACCAAAGCATAAATCTCTTTGTCATAAGGGAAATACCCAAAGACAAAACCACGAAACATTTAAAAATAGTAACACACAAGCTTACCTTCATGCATTAGAACAAATATCATATAACATAGTGATTAAAATATCCCCACCACAAATAATGTTTTAAACTTTATAGAAGTAACATGAGTGTATTTCTTACTTTATTGTTTAAATATTTAAGTTCATTTTGTGGATTTGAAGTGGTTGATATATTTCATAGTTTATAATTACTTGAATTAAAAACATATCACCTCTTACAATGTCAAACATAATTAGCATGGCATAACTTTACATATATGACCAGTCAATGTAATACCACAAACTATCTATATATTTTAGTGGCCCCAAAGTTTCCACCCACTTTAGGGATACATGCACCTCAATAACTCCCATATAACATGGTGATTAACATCTATCTCCATTTCAAATAATGTTTTAAATTTTAAAGAAGCAACATGAGTGTGTTTCTTACTTTATTGTTTAAATCCTTAAATGATTTTTATTTCATATTGCCTAATTTAATTCTCGTTGCATGAATAAATTTCGTTGCATGTAAATGTGTAGCTATAATTTAGAAAAGACATCAATTTTCCTTAAGTATTAAGCTTCCCATAAAAAACTCCTTATTTTGATGATGTTTGTAGTCCATTAGAACAATTCATTTGGACTCTAATTTTGATAGCTATATATGAACCAATTCATTCAGTAAACATTGAACTTTTCTTAGAGAATTCAAATTTTAAACCATTCAAATGAATTTCTTTGGTTGCTAAATAATCTAATAGATTACGATTAAAATTGATTGCTTATCTAAACATACTAACACCCTGAACATTCATTTCAAGCAAACCATATTTCAGTGTTACAGAAACCAGTGCTAAAATGTAAAAGTATTCCCTCCATCATTGTATCCTTGTTATTCACTGATTTCCTCAATGAAAGAGACGAGTTTCATAACAATCATTGAGCCTGAGTGGTCCTACTTTCTAGATACGGGAATGTATGAAAATGTGTTATCACCATTCAATAGATTTTAAAACCCAGAAGAGGACGGAATATGTGTGAAAATGTGCTGCCACCATTCATTAAATGTCAATGTCAGAAGAGATTGCATATCTGCAATTTGTCTTGCTTAGAAATCATCAATGATGCTGTAAAGCTCTTGCTACCATTGAATTGTTGAGCACAGGATGTCTCATGTCCGGAAAACCAGCTTTCAGGCAGTTAGAAACATTCATCATCTCGCGCTTTGAAAACAGTTTTTTTTTTTTTTTTAATTGAAACATCTAGGTTATATAGATGGTTTCAAGTAAATTTGTCGTTAGTAATTTACCGTCAACAATTCACTACTGGCAATTCATCATCATGACATATTCATGTATATAATTCACCACCAACAATTCATCGCTGTGGTATATTCACCATGTATACCTTTTTTATGCATTCAACAAAATCTTTGCACCTTTTCTTTTTTGGGTACTCTTGACCACTTAAATATTGAAAAATTTATATGTAGTGAATATACCACAACGATGAATTGTTTTGATTATAAGGGAAAAATAGGTTTTGAAGGGACCCAAAACTCTTTACAACTTTAGGCACAAAATGTTGCTTAAAAGATACAACACTAGACAGTCAGTAACATCTAAGAACTCAAAAAATGCAAAAGAAACAATCAGCTACTCAAAAGATAAACAAAGAATACCAGTAGTCAAACAACAACAAACAACAATGGGAGAAGCAAAGCTAAACCACCCATGCAAACTTCCGACCACCATGAGAAAACTTTATAAGGGACTGAGAGGAATGATTATGCTTAGGAAGACCTCTCTTCCTTCTTTGTACAACCATCCAAGAAAGATCATCCTCTGAAGGATTAGAGCAAGGGGAAGACAGAGGACAAGCCACCAAAGGCAAAAAAGGAAGAGGACCAGGAATGTCACTCCCACAACCAACAACAACAACAGGTGCTGCAGATAAACTAGCAATCACAACACCATCAATAGAATCATCAACAACAACAACAACAACTTCACCAGTCGTAGCAACAATTGTAGACAAACCAACCACATTAGTAGCATCTGTAGACGAACTAGTAGCTGCAGATGAACCAACAACACCAACAACAATAGAACCAGAAGCCCCAACAACAACTGCAGAAGACCCAACAACAACAGTGGAAAGCAACTGAGAACCATCAGCAGAAGAAGCCACGACTTTAGGGGCCAAGACATCATCCCCAGAATCATCTTCCAAAGATTCACCCATAGTAAGATGCTCATGAAGAGCTTCTTTCCACCAATTAGCATAACTTCGACGAGATTTCTAATAGTTAGTAGCCAAATGACTTGTAGAGAAGCATCTCTTACAACAGAAACGAAGACCTTCATTATCAAGAATCTAAGACCATGGTCTAGCCCCCACCATCAAAATGATCTCCTTAGGTAAATATTTTGAGGTATCAACATCCACAAGAATGCGAGCGAAAGTAGGATGATCATAGATAATAGAAGATGAATCAACCATAATAAACCTACCAATAGCATTTCCAATAGACTTAAAGTAAGGAGTCCAAAACTGAAGAGGTAGATTAGGAAGTCTGACCCAAGTAGGAACAACACTAATAGATTTAGAAAGAGGGTTGAAAGAAGGGAACCAAGGCCAAAGAGAAAGCGAGTGTTTTCCCCACAACCAAACACCCCCTTCCAACAACCAAGCCCTATCCTCCTCAGATTGAAAAGAAGCCACAAAAAACCCCTAGCCAAAGGATAGAGTTCAATCCTATCCTCAATAATAGGCCTCCAAGACTCCAAAACCCATTTGTGAAAATTTGGAAGGGAAGGTCATAATCCATTAAATCCACAAATAAGAGCAAAACGAGAAAAATAATCTTCTTTATCCAACACCTCCTGCCCACAAATAACAGTAGGGGTAGAAGAAGAGCACCATAAGGGTTTACCCTTAAAAAAGGGCAGAGAAGAAGGGATTTTACCAGTAGAACCAACCACCTTAGCAAAGGACTGAGAAGGAAGGCACAAAAGAGGGACATCCACTTGCAGCGACCTAGACCCTAAAGAAGGAAAATCAGAAGCAACAAACCCACCTAGCAAAGGTCGTGAACTGTCAAGAGACACAACATAAGACATCGACAACCCAGTAGCAAGCAATGAGCCATCTACAACACCTATGAGCCAACAACACACAACCCAACAACGGCCAAAACTGACCCAACTAAAGCCGACAACACACCAGAAGCCAACGGCGCACCAACCGCAAAAAGCAAGAGGGTTTCAGCAGAGGGTGGGATATAGTCGTTCCAACAGAGAGCAAGAGAGCCATTTCTAAAAGGTTCCACACCGATGAATTGTTGGAGGTGAATTGTATGTGCAATAAATATGTCATGATGATGAATTTTTGTGGTGAATTGTTGGTAGTGAATTGTTGGTGGTGAATTGTTAGGCAATGAATTTTCCTAGAGCTTACATAGATGTTGCATTTTTGTTTTTACATAACGGATTATAATAAGATGTGACATCTTTGTTTTTATATAGCAAAATACAACAAGATATTTCATCTCTTCCTTTATATAGTGGATTACAACAAGATATCACATCTCTATCTATATATAGGTTTACAACAAAATGAGTAAATGTACATCTAAACCAGAAGTCCTTTGGCTAAGCAGCCATGTTTAGGGGCATCACATCTGTCAATGTCATCTAGGCATTGAACATGGTCCAAATGCATCTCTGATGGTTTGAACTTTGGTGGATGATTTTTTTTATCACATACCATCATCCTGACCAATTGTGCTCAACCAATTGAACTACAACCCTTGGGCGAAAACAATATTCTCATTTAAAAGGCTGTAATTTTTTTGTCTCAAGCTCAAGAATTAGATTGTAGACCATCATTGGCCTTTAAAAGTTGTTGAGATGGTTATGTTTGTTCCTTTGGAATTTAGGAAATTTGAGTATTGATTTTAGTTCAATAAAGATTCAGGATGTATGTAGAATTTTATGATAGTGTGGTGTGATCACTTAGTTTATATGCCAAATTATTTTAAGATTTTATTTGATTATTTTGTACCAAATATAGCAGAATTAGTGAGCAATTAAAAGGTTCATGCAAAGGTTATTTTTGAAAATGTGAGCTTTTCTGACTATTTTTTATTAGCTCTATGCTTATTTTATTCTATCATATTACTAGTCAATTTAGTATGATGTTAATCCAAACAATTATGGTTTGAAATGGCTTGTCAAACTACTAATAGACATTTGTATATGTTGGCATGACCTGGTAATTGATGTATTTCATTACAAAATGATGTTGAATGATATTTTATAGTTCCTATCTTGATAGGGGTCTCATCATTCTATAATTGCATGTGCTTATTTTTCAAGTATAACAATTTTACTTGACATTTGGAAAATCCTAAAAAAAATAAGGATGAAGATAATAATGGTTGGGTGCAGGGGGAAGATGATGATGGCATTCCCTTGAATTTCCTATCAACATATCCCTTGCACCTCCTAAAGTTGTAAGTGTTAGTTCATCTTCTATATAACCAAAAAATTTGATGCAAGAAATTTTATAATTGAAAAGATCTAATTGAATATTTTTCAATAGATAATTTGACACTTTCTTTTCTTTAGTTTTTTACTTCGATAGAATGCAAATCTCTTTCAATTTTTATTCTTAGTTTAAAAACGTTTTAACTTAAGGTTTTTATTTTTGTAACAAAATGATTTTACAAATTAGATATAAAACCATATATATAGAGAGAGAGAGATTGATTTTAGACTATGAATCATATTTAAACTTCTATTTTTTTGGTTTTAGTTTTTTGGCTACTAAATATTTTTATGTCTTGCAGTTTTTTCTTTTAGATAGGATTACATATATTTATATCTCACGCTTCTATATTTTGGATAGGATTACATCCACTTAAGTTTATTACATTCAAACTACATATTCTGTGTCAAAATCTTTGTCTTCCCACAAACCCTAATCATTGATTCATATTGAGCAAAAGTTACATTGGATCTAGAATTATTTATAAAAATGAGGGACTAAAATAGAAACCATTTATAAATCATTACACAAATATTTACACTCTCCTTGAGAACCTAAAGCCTATTTTTAACTAACACATCACCAACCTTTATTGTTACAACAACCTACATCTCCATCTTGGGCCACACATGAGAAACTTATTCCATTTTATTTTTTACTTAGCCTATGAATTGACTTAAATAAAATTTTAAATATGTTTTAATTGCTATGTTTTCCATTTTTTAGCATTTATAGTTAGAAGAGAAAGAGCTTAGACAAATGTGCCATAATTTGTCAAAAATATAGAAGATATAGTCACACCACCACAAGACATATGAGACGCATATAACCATGATTTATTGGATATAAACTTGCAAAAAAATAGACATCAATCCATGCACTCTAATCTTTATTAGAGCTATAGTAGAATATTAAAAACCAAGATGTAACATATATAATATTACCTTCATCTATTTGAATTCTAACTATTGAATACCTTCCCACATACAAAACACAATCATACTGTCTACCTTATTCTCTTATTTACACATTATCTTTCTAATGCTCCTTTAATTTTGACTTAATATATGTTTCATTAATAAATTTAAAAGTTGTTTAAGACTTTATTTATTATTTTTAATTATTTTTATAGTAGATTAATAATTAAAAGTAGGATAATTGATAAGTAGAAGGTATTTTCCATAGCATGTCAAATTATGATATTGCTATTACGATTCAACCGTGTAGTTTTTCGAGTCAATGAGTTTGACTCAAAAAACTACACAGTTGAATCCTGATAGCAATATCATAGTAGGATAATTGTTATATTTTAATTGTATTTTGATGAGGTATTTTATATAGAAAGGTGGTACATAAGATACAATACTTATTTAGTAAATCAATAAAATTTTAAAATTTATTTTAATTTATGATTATATATGAAGGCAACTATATTGAATTAAGAGACAAAAAAGAGTTTGAATGAGAAAAATTGCAAATAATGTGATCATGTAATAATAAACATGCACACATTATGGCATGGCAAACACTAATTCGTGGCACACGCATGTTATATAACATATCCACATTATTGTTTACATAAAGAAAATAAGCTTCCAACCAAACCCGCCACCCCCCAAAGAAAAAACTATATTTTCTATCACAACCAAGTGTTCCATTAGAGAAAAATGTGATTGTGTACCTAATATTGAAGGGAGTTACCAAGTTTTAGCAAATTTTATCATCCAATGTTGCATCACAAGAGAGGTAAGAGAACAACATTTCCTCTTTTTTAATCAAATCTTGTTTATATTTTAATAAATTTCAATAGTTTTTAGATATTTTACCAACTCCTCTAAACCTTGTTATTGATCTAAATTTAGATGAGTATATGCCTCAAGAGAACCCTCCACCATATTAAATCTCCTCTAACATGTCCAAGAAGCCCTAGAGAAAGTCAGGGAGGAGTTATTAGCGAATTTATAATAAAATAAAATTCAAATGAGTAATTAGGTTCAACATTAAACCAATCCATTCAAACCCTACCATGCATCCTATGTTTCATCAATGGAAGAAATGATAAATCAAATTTACTTCGTGAAGAGTCAAATCAATCAATTTGGAAAAACCACAAAGATGCATGCAACAAATTTTATGGGACAAATTTATCATATGATAAGGTGAGATAAAAAGAAATAACAAAAGGACAAATTTGTGATCTTTTCACTAGTCCAAAAAATAATGCACCCATTATTGTGATGTCAAAGATATTCTCCATCCATTAAAGTGTAATTATGATGACATAAAAATATAATTTTTGGGATAGGTGGTGGATGGTCTTTGACCAACCTCCTTGTAACAACCATTAGGTGCCTCTATATTACTTGAGAAAACTTTACTATGAGTTTTAGGGTAGATGCAAAGGCTTTACCCAAGTTAGATTGAGAGCTCATCAGGTAAAAAATTGACAATGAGGACCACTAACTCAAAAATCTATTCGTCATGTGACAATGCCTTTATTTTTATAGGAGACTATGGAGGTGTAGAATCTTCATGCAATTTCTAGCCCCATAGTCACCCTTTAATAACACATGACATGCAAATATCCTACTCTCATGGTGTAGTAGATGATCATTTAGCAAGACTATTAAGTTCAACTAATGTGGCATCCCACTTGAATTATAGCTCTATCAATTATTCTCTAGAGGAGGCAATGATCCACATGGTGGAGAGGGTGTCACCTCCCACAAGTGTAGTCACTATCATTGTACATATTATAATGGAAGCTTATAGGATGATTGAACAATATAGGGTGGTGAATTACATAATATGATAATCACTGATGAGCTAATACATTATTTTTTTGGAAACCACAGACGTATTTTGATATAAATTTATAACATATATTTTATACTTTTTACTTGAAATTTTACCATGCAAATTAATTTTAAATCGCATTCAATTATAAATATGAAATTATTATATATTTCTAGATCTAGACTCATAGGGTGATATGGTATCTACTAGTCACCCAATAAAATTTTATAGTATCATATGTGTTAGAAGTAATTTTTTTTATAAATAATAGTTAATAAGTAGTTAGTATATATAAAAAGATATTACATTCAATTTTAAAATGTATTTTTTTATTGAACAAGTGGATATTACACCATCATCCAACATGCTTGTTGGTAGTGTCAACTATGACATTAGATTTACTAAGGTACAATGGAACACATCTTTATTTTTATCCTACAAAATTTAATTTTAATGTGTATGTGTACCTGATTTTTTTCTAGTTAAATATACTATTATTTGTGAAGTTGATGAGTTTAATTGTCATCCCTCTTGGTATACAAGAAAAATTGGATGGAAATTTTGCAACTACTATTCACCATCAATGTCTCTAACATAGGTATGAGTATGAAAATACATATTTAGTTATGATCATTCTCTCTAGAAATTGATATCATTATATATTTGCAAGTAATTGATACATATTGCTATGATTATGCTATAGATTGATGCAAGCAACCCAATTTGAGGGCATGCCTCTCTTAATGATGCTAACCATCAAAAGAACAACTACTAGACTACCAATTTGTTGTAAGTGTGTTTATTATTTTTTTATCATTTTAAAATATTATTTTACTTTAGAGTTTGGAATAGGAGATAATTTTTTAAATTGTATATAATTTTTTATAACATATTGAGGAGTGTAGGAGATCAAAATGGTGCAAGACCCCAACTAATTCAAATATTCAAGGTTCACACTCTAGTCAAGAAAGGAGAAATTAAATATTTAGGCCACATTCTTTGTTGCATAGAGGGTTACCTTAGAATAGTGGTTTACACTTTCTAAGAGGAAGGAAAATTTGGATTTTTTCCATTCCTCAAATCAAATGGGTTCAACCGAACCAATGAATGCCTGAATTAAAAAATCATTTCCAAGTGGGTTCGGTCGAACTTGGGTTCAATCGAACCCCTTCAATATGACAAAAAAAAAAAAAAAATCATTTTCACACTTTTACTGTGTTCTTTTACTAGTCACTGTCTCCCTGGTGCGCACGGCAAACAGAGTCCATGACGGCGACCAAACAAAGTTTCTCTCACCGGAAAAAGCAAATTTTTGTTCCTCTCTTCAAAGTTCATCATTCCAGTTCGCATATCGACCACTATTGAGCACGAGGTATTTAAAATTCAATTTTTTTAGAGTTCAAAATGCATGTATTTGTTTAATTTTGAAACCCTAAATGCAAATTTTTTTAAATTTGTTGAATTCAAATTGCACTTGTTTGAAAGTTTTTAAAGCATTTTCAATATAGTATTTTTCTTCCCTGTTTTGCATATATTTTTGTCTTGTTAAACACCTTTCAAGAGAAAAATGAATATCAAAACTATCAACTATCTATTAGGGGATGAGAGGTCTATAATTCAAAACTACACCCATTGAACTTGCATTTATATTTGGCATGTATTTTAACTTGTTCAATTTTTTTAAATCAATCCAAGGGTTTGAGTAAGGAAAAATGAGTTTCCTACCAAAGTTAGTGCAAAAAAACATTATAATGGCTCTCAACATAGTATAAAAAATAGAGATAAATAAATTCCTAAAGACTAGAAGTGTAGGGGTCAAGGTCACAAAATAATTTTAAAAAGTTACAAATTTAGGGTCAAACTTGTAGATGAAAATGTAAATTTCATACATGTAGGAGTGAACCATGAAAGTCATAGCTTGGTTTGTTAAGGTGTCATAATATTAAATCTTATAAAAAATCAAGAATCATATCATTGATTATGTACATTACAATAAAATATCTCCATATAACAAATGAAGCTAAAAACCCTAACCTTCTTTGTCAATTCTATAGTGTGCTTGCTACATGAGCAATTTTTTTTATGAAAACCATGTTTAGGAATGAAAATATCCAATCCCTTATGCTTCTAAACTAAAGTTAGCAATGCTTATGGTTCTTTTGGCCTTATAGATTCTTGAATCATTTTATAATATAAAACCACATATAACCTACTTTGGCTCTAATAATTGTAAACCCTTTAGGAATTCTAAATTGTTGCATCTTGTCTTGATTTTCCCACCATTGTTATTCCTTTTGAAATTTTTACAAATTAGGCAAAGAATCCTTGCACTTATATAGAGGATCCTTATGTATGTTCTTAAAATTATTTGCTAAATGACTTAATCTAAAATAAAGGCATATATGAATCTCTTGCAATTGTAACCTCTTTACTAGTGTTCAAACATATTTGATATTGATGGCATGACATAGATGATGTTGTTTGATATTGCTTTATCCATGGATAGCCAAGTAAAATATGAGATATGCATCTAAAGAAGAAATACTATGACATAGAATAAGAACTTCCCTCATCTTTTAGACCTAAAAATTAAGGTAAAATAATGTATCCTATAGTTTCAATCAACATATCATTAGTCAATTTTAAATAAACCTCAAATATGTATATGTTTGTTGATAAAATGATGATAAAACAAAAATTATTCAATGCATACATTTTATTGGTGAGTAAGATCAATAAACACACCCTTACATGGTTCATGATCCACACAAAACCAAATGACCATTATAATTATTTGGTAATATCTCACAATGTGAAAAAGGTGTCAAAAAAATTAGCATACCTAAATCATAAATTGACTTGTCATAAAGTGGGTGGGTAGCTTAGTGGTGGAGATTTGCATCCTAACTAGTTCATGGAAATTTCTAGTTTAGGAGCCAAGCTTAGGTGCATTTGACACCTATGTTGTGGCTCAAGGGAGTGTGTTGGAGAAATGATACACACCTAAGCCATAAAAGGACTCATCACAATGTGAGCCATGAGCTCAATAGTAGAGCATCCCAACACCAAATGGGAGGTC